>MU134303.1:68963-82370 GCA_015039355.1 Ramaria rubella | reverse complement strand
GCCTCATCTACTACACAGAACTCGAAACCCTCGTTCGAATCCCGCTCCTCCTCCTATTTGAGGTAGCTTAGAACAGAAGAAGGATAGCGAAAAAGAGAGCAGTGCACCAGCACTCTGTCCTAACCATATGACACGTATCTGGAACGGTGACAGCGAGAGACTTATCAGACTCAGTCGACGTATATAAAGACCTCCTCGGTACTAATCTAACCACCAACGTCCTGCTAGGCTTAAAAAGGACTCAACTTCTCGATTAAGAGCTAACTACCGTCTATTTTACCAAAGACTCGGTAATGCTTCCTACAGACTTGGTAGACCGGTACACTACGCTGGACTTAGTAAAGCTCGTTACCACAATCGTCGTTAGTAACACAGTCGAACTACCGTAGCAGCTCAAGGTACAGGAAAAAGAGGTGTCTTTATCGTAAGTTTGCTCGATCTTAATCGGACAACCCTAACTGAGCTCCTCCTACATAACCACGCTCCCGCTCTAAGTGAACTCGCAACCCTCCCAAAGCCTTCTTATAACTGGTATTACCCACGGGAAACACTGTTAAGCTTTTATCTCTCTCATCATCAACCCCAGCGACTACAAGTACGCTCGTTCGAACAGCTACTCTAGACGTTGAAGCAGTCAAAGTAAGACCCTACTCGGTAACCCAAATCTTCAGCTTCTACTACCTCATCTTCAGCTTCATCCTTCCCCTCTTCGTCCTCTTCGAAAGAACCTGAACCTCCAACAGAAGAAGAAGAAAAAGAAGAACAGCAGTAGTCTTAGTGACAGCAGTAACAGACTACTTAGTGAAAGAAGAAGTAGACTCAGTAGACGAAGACTTTGTTCTGGTAGACTCAGTCTAAGTAGTAGTATCTTAAATGGTTCCAGCTTCTGCACAAGACGTCGAAACTGATGTTACAGCTAAAACTTTCCCTTGACTAGACAGCTCACGTCGTAAAAGGACCTCGTAAGACAGAAGTTCAAAAAGGGCTTAGTTAAACCTTATGGTGCGGTCTTCATAGAAAGTATCAGTAACAGTGACTAGAACCTCGCTAACTCGGCAGTCCCCTCTCAGGCAACTATATCCCCTCTTCCTGATGCCTCCCAGTCTCCTACTCAATCAGCATCGGCAGACAAAGAGAACATTATTCCTAAGGTTACTCCTTACGACATTTTTCCCCTCCCTTTTGATCCAGATGATGATGATCAAATCATGGAAGATGTCTCACAGCCTACACCTCCTGCAACTTATTCTTGTTTTGGACCTCCCAGGGATGCTAAGCCATCGAGATCATCAATGAAACATTCAACAGCTCCCAAGACCTCCAAGACACCAGCTCCAGTCACTACTTCATCTCCTTTGACGAAACTTCAGTCACAACTCCAGTGCAGTCTCAATGTTGACACCTTCATTGACAAAATTTTGGACTCACCTATCACTGTCAAACTCAGAGAAGTACTTGGCTCATCACCTTTTACGTCAAGACAGATTTTGGATTATCTGTGGCTCACTCGTCCTACATTCTACACTCAAGACAGCAATATCAACATCTACACTGCTATGGTTAACAATATGGGCATGAATCCTCCAATGCGCTATCGTCCTTGTGAAGCTAGACTCATCTCCATTCGCATGAGCTTTGATACAGGACATGCAGTCAATGCTCTCATCGATTCTGGCTCAGAACTCGACATTGTATCATGTGAAGTTGCCAATGAGACACAGATACCTATGGATCTTTCAGCCACTTCATTTATGCGTGATGCTGGACAGCACACTACTCCCCTTGAAGGACATATTCACAATGTCAATCTCAGCACAGGAAATCTTGTTACTACAACAGATCTTTGGGTCAGTGGCAGAGTCGAATTCTCTCTTCTTCTAGGATGACCTTGGCAATGTTGAAATCATATTAGCATTGAAGAAAGAAAAGAAGGAACTTATCTCTGTTGTCAAGACAATACTGACAGAAAGATTTGGGAACTCTGTGTTATTCCTGCTAAAAACAATTCAGATGAACACAATCATGACAACAGGTCTTTTTTTGGGAATCCTCACAATCATCATCCACATCTACATTCGGATCAACAATAATACCTCCTTCAGTCCGAGATGACTTTAAACTACCATATACCCATTCTCCAATCTCAAATTCTCCCTCCTTGTCTTTCTCTTCAAGTCCTATATATGCTGGTTCAACTCTCATGATTTGGAATGTCTCCTCTCCTCAAGAAAATCAAGAAAATCCAAAAACAAGTTCTACTTTTGCCAACAGAAAATACAAGCCTGTACATCAAAGAATTCGCCCGGTTCCAGCTGTTTTCCCTGACGATGCTCGTGTAACTCGAAGATTTCCCAATGATCCCCTTCTCAACCTTCCTGTACTATCACCCAATCCTCCCGACTTCATTCCCACTCCAAAACTCACTCATGAATGCCTCAAGATCCTCAATATCAATCCTGATGGTTTCTTATGGCCTGAAGAAGAAAAGCTTATGACGATGGTTTTCACAAATAACCAAAGAGTCTTAGCATATGGCAATTCGGAAAGAGGAACACTTCGTTCAGATTACTTCTCTGACTACATCATGCCTGTTATCGACCACATCCCTTGGGCTAATCCCCAAATCCCTATCCCTCCAGCCTACCTTGAACAAGTCATCAAGCTCACAAAAGGCAAAATCGAATCCAGAGTTTATGAGCCCAGTCAAGCCTCATACAGATCTGCTATGTTCTACACTCAAAAGAAAGATGGTTTACGACACATCATCAACCTTTGAACACTCAATGGCATTACTATCAAAGATGCAGGACTCCCTCCAGTTATCAACTCATTTGTTGCTCCCTTCGCTGGACACTCCATCTATTCTCTTTTGATCTCTTTTCAGGCTATGATGCCAGACGTATTCACCCCAAGAGCCATGATCTCACCTCATTCCAAACTCCACTAGGACTTATGCAATATCGAAGTCTACCTCAAGGCTACACCAATTCCTCTGCCAAATTCCAGAACTGCACTGTCTTCGTTCTACAAGACGAAATCCCTGATAATGTTGGTGTTATGATCGATGATCTCGGAATCAAAGGCCCTCCTACTCGATACGAACAGCCAGATGTATCTTACAAGACTATTCCAGAAAACTCAGGCATTTGTTGTTTTGTTTGGGAACACGCCATCATTGTCAATTGAATCCTACATCAAATTGCAGAATGTGGTGCTACTATCTCTCCAAAGAAGTCTCAAGTTGCTCGATCCGATGGTTTACTTGTTGGTCAAAGAGTCACATATGAAGGATGACTTCCAGATCACTCTACTATCTCCAAAATTCTCAAGTGGCCTACTCCAAGGAATACAACCGAAGTTCATGGATTTTTAGGACTTTGTGGTACATCACGCATTTGGATCAAGAATTATTCGGCACTTGCAAGACCACTCACTGAACTCACTTGCAAGATTGTTCCTTTCGAATGGAATGAACATCGACAAGAAGCTATGGATGCTCTCAAGCAAGCTGTTGCACATTCTCCTGCCCTCATCACCATCAACTACAAATCAGGATGACTTGTCATTCTTGCAGTTGACACTTCCATCATTGCTATTGGTTTCATCATCTTCCAGCTTGACAAAAACAATCAAAGAAGACCAGTACGATATGGCTCACTTCCTATCAATGAACGAGAATCAAGATACAGTTAGCCCAAGTTAGAACTCTATGGTCTCTATCACTCCCTTTGTCATTCAAGAATTCATCTCACTGGTATCAAAAATCTCCTCGTTGAAACTGATGCCAAGTACATTCGCCAAATGAGCAATCATCCAGATCTTCAGCCAAATGCAACTCTCAATCGCTGGATAGAGGGTATTCTTCTCTTCGATTTTGATCTAAAACATGTTCCAGCTACTCTACACAAAGGCCCAGATGGACTCTCTTGTCAAAGACCTGCAGAAGACGACTTGGATGTTGAAGAAGAAGATGACGAAGAAGAAGAAGAAGAAGAAGAAAACGACTATGATATAGGACGAAAAGAAGAAGAACAAGATTATGAATGGATTGCAGAAGCTAATTATTTATTGGAATGTTCAGGAGACACTTATGCCATCCTTGACAGTATTGATCACAGAGATGGGTGGCGAGTCTTTCATCAAGTCAAAGATACTCGACCAGCAGAAGATCGCCTTCGATGTATCCAAGATTTCCTTACTACTCTCAAACTTCCTACATTTTCCTCCCCTTCACAATGACATCACTTCCTCCATCAAGCCAGAAGATACTTTGTCAGAAATGACAAGCTTTGGAGACACTCAAAAGGACATCCACTACAAGTTATACTTGAACGACCTTGATGCAATCACATTCTAGAACTTGCTCATGACAAACTAGGTCATTGTGGAATCTACTCTACTGCTAAGACTATTTCTTTTTGTTTTTGGTGGCCTTCTTACTTCACTGATGTCAAACAATATGTCCGTTCATGCCACCCTTGCCAAATTCGTTCAACCTACAAAGTTCATATTCCTATCACCATTTCTACCCCTGCGACTCTATTCTCCAAGATTTACCTCGACATTATGCTTATGCCAAGAGCTCAAGGTTATCGCTATATTGTAGCAGCTCATGACAATATTTCAGGTGCTGCAGAAGGATGAAAACTCAAGAATGCTACAGCTCATGCAGTTTCTCAATTCATCTTTGAAGAACTCATCTGTCATTATGGAGCAATCAGAGAAATTGTTACTGACAATGGTCCAGAACTAAAAGGCGCTACTCATGAACTTCTTCGACGATATGGCATTCCTCAGATTCACATTTCGCCTTATAATTCTCAAGCAAACGGAGTTGTAGAAAGAGGACACTTTACAATTCGAGAAGCACTCATCAAAGCTTGTGAAGGCAAAATATCGAAATGGCCAGATCATGTTCATCATGCATTCTTTGCTGATTGTGTCACAGTTAGAAGAGCCACAGGATTCTCTCCCTACTATCTTCTCTATGGTGTTGATCCCATCCTTCCCCTTGACCTCCTTGAAGCGACATATCTTGTTTCTGGTTTCAAGCCCAATCTCACTACTGAAGAACTCCTTGCACTCCGTATTCGACAACTCTCTAAACACTCAGATGACATCGACAAAGCAGCAGACATGCTCTATCAATCTCAACTCAAAAACAAAGCTGAATTTGAAAAGAAGTATTGGCGACGTCTACGGCGCAGTGAATACACCCCAGGAGATCTAGTTTTGGTTAGGAATTCAAGAGTTGAAAACAAACTAGACAGGAAGACGAAACCAAGATATCTAGGACCATTCAAAGTTGTTCGAACAACCACAGGTGGATCTTCTGTATTGAAGGAACTCAATGGAACTGTTTCAAAAAGAGGCATCGCAGCCTTTCGTCTACTTCCCTACTTCTCAAGAGATGGCATCCCCCTTGCTCCCGATAAGCTTCCTTTGGATGGTTTAGACGATTCTTCTGACGATGATAGTTGACTGGGGACATTCAAATTTTCAGAGATGGGTGGATGACAAGCATGATACTCGACAGCACCTACTACACTACAAAAGACGCTCACTGCACATGCACCTATCATCATCAGCTTTCGCCAGACCATCATGTGCTCTGCTACCTCCAGTCTGCCAGATACATCATCTCCACACTTGTTCCATCTTCATCAATTCTATTTTCGATATGCCATCCAGCATTGCCACCACCACCTCCCATGATTTGTTTCAGATGACTGCCAAGCCAGACATACATGTTGGACCATGCATTGAACTTCCTAGTTGACATTCTCCCCTTGATGTTCATTTATCCAATCCTCCTCAGCATGTCGCACACCATCGGCACTATTCTCTATATGTTGAATCTCCTGAAAGCCCATTCCGAATGTTCCCTTCATATCCTCCCTATTGTGTTCATGACTGCATATGGGTATTTGACCCTGTCTTCCATGCTCCCTTCCACGTCATCGGTTTCGACCCAAACTACAAACCAGTGAATGGTTGGCATTGTATCATACTCAGGAACTACTGGGATATCAAAGAGTTTGGTCCAGGAACAGAGATTTGCTACAGTCTTGTGCCTAAGGACTTCATCAAGCAAGACTTGTCTTTGTTCCCTCTCTGGAGGAGATTGGTATCCAAGTATCGCGATTGGTTCAAATGTTTCTGAATCGTCTTCAAGTCAAGTAACTCTCTTACTCATCCTCGGAGATATTTGACAATCAACTGGAATCCTATTGGATGGCTATGACTCATTTTTTTCACATGACTCACTTGCTTCTTGGCTGTACTTCTATTTCCAATTGTTCCACATGGTCTATTGTCTGTGACTCACTTCTATTCTATTTCTGGCTTCTATTTCCAATTAGCTGCCACATTTCCATTCATTTCTTCGACCACCTGACTCATTTCTCCTTTCTATTACAAACCACCTTCCTATTTTGGTTTTCTGCCTCTTGCTGTTAGTCATTTCTCCTGTCTGCTGTCGATGACATTGTTGTATGGCATACTCACATCGTTTGTTGTTCTGCTCATGTATGTAAGGCCTGTTTTGCCTTCATGTACCCCAATTCACCTCTTTCAGTTGGATTCACTCATCTAAGTCTCAAGTCTAAGTCTTCTAAGTCTACTATGGCATCTACTACTTCTACGTCTACGTCAAGGCCAGCATTGTCAATCACATGACATTCACTGTTGTATCTCGTCTTCGCTTACATCATCGTATTACGTCATCATCATCGTCACTGCTATGTCCCCAGCTTCATCTTTGTTCTACCTTTGTTGCTGCTGATAGCAAAGCGCACTGAGCCAAACGCCAGTGTTAGTAGCCGTGCAACGATGACACCACTACCCACTGTCTTTTGGATCCATTTCCAAAAGTAAACCAACACTGCCAAGTCTTCAAAGCTTCAAAAATCAAGAGTAGTTCCTTGGTGTGAACATCATAGTTTAATTCCAGGGCGGTGAAAGTCCTAGAATGAACAGCTACAGGGTGAATTTCGCCATCTTCCAGAGGGATGATGGAGAGGATTGCTGCAAGGGTGTAGTCTGAAGCGTTGGTTTCCACAAAGAGTTGGCAATCGGGAATCAAGTGCATAAGGATTGGAGCTGTGGTGAAGGCTTTCTTAAGTGTTTCAAAGGATTTCCAACACTCATCGGAGAAGTTCCATTTTACGGATTTCTGATTGAGTCAGGTAAGCGGGATTGCAATGTTGGAGTAATTATGAATGAAAGTATTGGTAAAAGTTTGCGAAACCTAGGAAGGATTGGATGTCTTTTACTTTTCAGGGTTTGGGCCATTCTCGAATTACTTTGATCTTGTCGTCTGCCATTGAAAGTCCTTCGGGGGAGAGCATGTATCCAAGGTATTCTACCATAGTCTTGTGGAAATCATATTTGTCGGATCTTGCGTAAAGTTGGTTTTTTCGGAGATGTTGGAGAACTTTGTGGACCTGTTCTCCATGTTCTTCCAGGTTGTTGGAATAGACTAAGATGTCATCCAGATAGATGAGGCCCAAAATGTCAAGCATGTCACTAAATATATCATTCACGAATCGCTGAAAAGCAGCTGGTTGCATTAGTGAGACTGAAGGGCATAACACACCCTTCAAAGGAACCGTATCAGGTCCTGAAGGTGGTTTTCCACTCATCGCCCTCTCTAATGTGGACTAGATGGTAAGCATGTCGGAGATTGATTTTGCTGTAAATTTGCACCTTTCCAGGGCTTTCCAGAAGGTTGGAAAGTTGGGGAAGTGGATATTGGTCTTTTTTTGTGATCTTGTTGAGACCGTGGAAATTGATACCAAGTCAGAGTCCACCTAATTTCTTCTTTGAGAATAGTACCAGAGCACTGTGTGGAGAAAGTGAAGCATGGATGAATCCTTTGGCTAGTGCCTCGTCAATGAATTTTTGGAGTGTTTCTAGCTCAACTGGAGATAGGGAATAAATAGTTCCCAAGGGGACTCTCTCCCTCTATCAGGTCAATCTTGAGATCGTACGGTTGATTATTGGCAAGGATTTCTGGTTTCTTCTTGCTGAAGACGTCAGAAAACTCATGGTGTTCTGATGGAACACCGTCGAGATTGGCTGTCGGATTGGGATTCGGGGAAGCATCGATGATGGAAGTGGATCTTCCTTTCGGAATTAGGCATAACTGAAAGATCTCCTCGTTATCTAGTTTGCAAAGGTGAGCAAATGCGGACGCAGGGACTAGGTTGATAGGTGAGTCTTGTTCGGATATTGGAGGGGCGTCTGCGCAATCAGATTTCTGAATTCTGGAGACCACAGAGGTGGATTTTGCAGGGAGTGACATTGGAATTGAATCTTGCTGCTGAGGAATGCGGAATGATATACTACCCAATACCCAGTCAATCAATGGATTGTAGCGGGTGAGCCAGTTGTGCCCTAGCACGACAGAGCAGCTAGAATCAAGTGGTGTTACATACATAGCAACAACCTGATTTTCGCTGGACGGAAAACAGATTGGCATATCAATAGTCTGCATGATTGAGACATTAGAAGTGCCATTTGAAAAGCTTTAGCAGAATCTGCGGGATATTGCAGAGTTCCAGTGGAAGCTTGGAAGTGAACAATGAGTCTATAAAACAATGGGTGGAACTGGAGTCCACGAGAGCTTGGATATTAGTATTTGGAATAATGTTGGAAGTCAATGGTATGGTAAGAGAATCGGATTTCGAAAGAGCGGAAGCATTAAGTCAAACCTTGGAAAATGCACAGATGGAATCAATGCAGCTCTGGGTATGTGTGGAGGTCTCAGAGCTGCTTATTATTTTTTTGAATCCATAACGGCTGCAGGTTCAACCCTGGACTCGGGTTTGCTTGGAATCACAGAGGCCGCTCAGGCCTTCAATTGAGTGTTAAGGGAGGTTGACCGTGCACAATCCTTCACGATATGTCCAGGTTTCCCACAGAACATGCAAAGGTTTTGGTCCATGTGTCGCTGTCTCTCCTGCTGGATTAGTCTTCCGTCTTTTCCAAGTATGTTGGAAGTATCTGGAGTTTTGTGGAAATTCAATGTGGAGGACTGAGGTTTGGCGGAAGAGGCGGAAGCTGAACTGTTGTTGTTGTTGTTCGTCCTCTTCTGCGACTGGTTCGATCGGGATTCTCAATTTGCTGCTGTTACTGGAGTAGTTATTGTTGGAAGTGGTGGTGTGGTTGACCTCGCCTTGTTGTTCCCAATAATGGCTGTCAATAGTTTGTGCTAGTTGTCGGAGTTCCGGAAGTGTGTCGGCATTTTCCCAGGTTGCAAGAATATCTCTAATATGATCAGGAAGTTTAGTATAAAAACTCCTACGAAGAGCAGTGTCACCCTAATTGACTCTAGCAGCAAGGTGGTTGAACTCTACGATGAACTTCATAATGCGTTGGTTGTCGCACATTTGGGGATTGTTGAGTTTGGTTTCTGCATCGCCGATGGGGTCGTAAGCTTTGAAATTCTCTTGGAGTACCGTCGTGAAGTCCCAATAGCTTGTGAGCCAGGGTGGGTCTTGGAGTTTTAGTTTGAATATACTGTTATGAACTAGATTTCTTCTCATTGGATGTCAGAATTATCAAAATGTCAGAGTTCAGGATTCAGAGTTGAGATCAGAACATACGGATGTCGGCTTCAACTGATAGGTTGCACCCTCTTGGATCCTTTGTGTCCTGGTATTTTGGAAGGTCAGGATATTGGAGAAGTCGGAGAAGGTCAGAGAAGTTGGAGAACGGAAAGTCAGATAAGACTTAGAGATGGAAGTGAGAAGATATTGAGTCAAGGTAGGTCAATATTTGAACTGAAGAACAAAGTACATAGAGGAGTCGTATATAATGAATCGATACGGTCCAAGTCAGAAAGATACGAAATGCGGAAATCTGAAATGGAGCAAATACAGGATCAGGGTAAAAGTAAATATGGACATAAGACCAATGATGTAGATCTTGATAAGAAATGACTAAATATAGATGGAATGGGGATAAGTAGAACGGGTGGAGTAAATCGGAAATACAAATCAGAATATATCGGAGAAAAGCGAAAAGCTGGGAATGAATCTGGGTTCTAACAAACAGTCCCAATTTGAATAAAGACCAGATTGGGTACTCAATTCTATGACTGAGACCCACCACTGTTAAAGTTTATACTATTGCAGCATTGAAGGGTATGTATGTTTAATCATCAATGTCACTCCTCAGTGCAGCAAGAGCCAAAGGCTCTAGTGCCGACACAGCTCATTGGCATGTTGCCCCTTGTGGTTTTGACATGAAGTGGATTGTCAATTTCAGATGGGCCACACAAGTGCTGGAAGCCAGCGGTTTCCAGCCGGATTTTTAGCCAAATTGCTTTGAAACCCACACACAGCCATTTCCCACCTGCCAGATGGTTGGTAGTGTAGGATTGGAACATACACTTACTTAATTTGATTCGGTTTGTCACAGCAATCACATGACCCCAAACATTGCTTCCCACCATCATCTTGAAGTCAAATGTTTGCACTCTACATAGCCCTGTGAGTGCAATCATTGTTCACTGATTGTTCAGTGATTCAGATGCTCACGACATGGTTAATTTTAATGCAAACAGTGAGTCTTAGGAGTGCTGCAGATTATTTGTTTGGGAAATTACATGTGAGTTTATAGCCACCCGACATAGTTGCAGACATAGCTAACATGGCCGTCTGAGCAAGGTTCTGGTCAGGTGAGGCAGAATGGCTTGGAAGGCCACTGGGTGTGTCTGTGTATCTACGGAAGTCCATGCATGTCCATGTCAAAGCTGAGTCACCTCACAATTCCCCTCACAGTTCTGCAGATGATGGCCATCGATGGTGAAGTGGATGGAGGCAAATGAATCTGTGTTGATAACCTGGATGCAGTACTTGGAGGGAGGTCAGTGGAGCAGGGGATGGATGCGCATGTGGATGTTTTACCATGTTGCAGTGTGAACTGCGCAAGCCTAGTAGGTGCAAGTTGCAACAAAGGACAGTGTGGGGCTCACATTGAAGTCTGCAATATGAACTGCCACTGCCAACACTGGGTTTCCCCCTTAAACACAGATAGCTTTTGTACATACCGGTACTCCTTATCAATAGGTTTCTGTCTTTTTTTTTCATGGGTTGCAGTATACATGAAGTACAAACTTCAAATCCTGTGACTTTGTATATATTCATTGACACAACTTTACATGCATCAAACCATCAAACAATGAACATGATGCGACCCTGGTGACTCAGCAGCAGCCGCAGGCACTCAGAACATCTTCAGGGTGGGGAAATAAGGTCACCCCTAGACTGGACAAGAATAAAGGCGCTAGATACTACCATGACTATCGTTGCTCGTACCTCAAATCGTGTCTTTGTTGGTTCCCCAATATGTATATTCACTGCATAGGTTCATATGTCGTTGTGCTGAACATTTTTCCAGGTCGACACCCTGAGTACATTGTCATTGCTAAACAGTTTACCATCAATGTTGTAATCAGTGCCATGATCATTGGTATCTTCCCAGATTTCCTTAAGCCATACACATGACAGAATATTTTATGCTGAGAGTCCTAATGTTTGTTTCCTTTAGACTCGTAGCATGCTTCTTCACAAATGTCCCAAAATCCATCAACATTGAAGCATCTTCAACCAGTTGTAGAGCAAAGGCAAGCCCAAATTGACAAAAACAGACCTGATTATCCCGGCAAACCAGTAAGATTTATTTGCGACTTTGTGCATTTGATATCCAGTTATTTTATGTTATTTCAGACAAATTACAGCTCAATGTGCTTTCTTGGCTTATGGATGAAGCACAAGGGGAAGAGCGTACGGCATCAAACCTCACTCGGCGAGTACTGACTCTCAACTTTGCTGCCATACACACCAGCTCGATTGTATGTTTTTCCAATAACTTCACCATTTCATTTTGGTAGTACCTGATCAGTAACTGTCTGATAACAGAGTTTTATGCAAGCATTGTTCCAGCCTGCCCTCCTTCCAGAATACATCCAAGCACTATGGGAGGAAATTGAAGCTGTAGTTTCAGAGCACAGTTGGAACAAAGTGGCCATGAGCTCTATGCGTAAACTGGACAGCTTTCTCAAAGAATACCAGCATTTCAAACCACTTGGTTTTGGTATGTCAAATTTTCACACTCGTACCTCATCCGGTATTTTTTTTGGGGGGGCATCAAACATTTGATATTTATTGACTGATTGGTAGCATTAATGGGGTGCAATGCTATGAAAGATTACACTTTCTCAGATGGAACATGCATCCCAAAGGGCACATTCATTTCCATTGCAATGTTGCGCCAGCTCGATGAAGAAGTTTACACCAATGTGTCATCCTTCAATGGTTTCCATTTCAGTGAAATACCTGATGAGGAAAGGACTAATAATCAAATGGTGGCAACAAATGTTGATTACTTGGTTATTGGACATGGGAGGCATGCGTGGTGAGTCCAGCAATATTGTATGTTATATTCCATCTGGTTTAGTTCTTCGTATTTGAAGCCCTGGCAGATTCCTTGCAGCCAATGAGCTCAAAATAATGTTGGGGCATGTCCTGGTAACATATGACATCAAGATGGACATGCCCCTGAGGGATGTGACATTTGGGCTTGGGTCTACACCTGATAACAAAGCAGAATTTCTGTTTAGGAAGCAACGAGTATAGCCCTTATGCTGAAGCTCCTACAATGCTTCACTAGAGGCATGGCAGAATTTTTCCCATGGGAAAATTCACCAGAAAATTCACAGAAGTGGCTGGATTTTCCAGGTGTAATCCAGTTAGGAAAATCAGGTGAATAAAACAATAATTGCTTAAGATTTTCCAATGCTGGAACCCATTGGGATAATCCACCTGGATAATTTTGGGGCTACACATATGCAAACAATTTTTGGCTAGGATTTTCAACTTGGTTGAATTCAAGGAAAATATATGATATATGATTTTCCTATGATTATAGACACCAAGATAACTATGAGAAGTTGTTAGGTTAACCATCAGGAAAATTGGAGGAATAATCAATATTTTCTGGGGATTACTTTGAACTGGAAATGGCTCAGGAAAATTTCCATTCTCCAAGGTGGGAAGACCTGATGACAAATCCTGGGAAAATACATCAAGTGCTGAAGGATTTCCCAATAAGGACCTGAGGAAAAAATTTATTGTCTTACTAACATGATCTGATCTGGAAAATGATAGCATGATGATAAGAGGTTTTCCTAGGGTTTTCCAATGGTGGAAAACCCTCAGAAGAATGGATTTGTCAACATTCACAGAGATTACTGTAGATTCTGTGAGACTCTAATAGATTCTAATAGATTCCAATAAATTCTAAAAGATTCTGCGAGATTCTAATAGATTCCAATGGATTCTAATAGATTCTGCGAGATTCTAATAGATTCCAATGGATTCTAATAGATTCTGCGAGATT
>MU134303.1:39997-67816 GCA_015039355.1 Ramaria rubella | reverse complement strand
GATTCCAATGGATTCCAATAGATTCTGCGAGATTCTAATAGATTCAATGGATTCCAATAGATTCTGCGAGATTCTAATAGATTCCAATGGATTCCAATAGATTCTGCGAGATTCTAATAGATTCCAATGGATTCCAATAGATTCTGCGAGATTCTAATAGATTCCAATGGATTCCAATAGATTCTGCGAGATTCTAATAGATTCCAATGGATTCCAATGGATTCCAATGGAATTCAGGAGATTCTGATAGAGTCCATAGGATTGTAATAGATTGTATGAGATTCTGAGAGATTATGTGGGATTGTTTTGGATTCTGGTATATTGTGCAAGATTCAGATAGATTCATTCAGAATCTGTTAGATTGTAATAGATTGTACTGGATTCTGATAGCTTCACCAATATTCTGATAGAGTGACCAAGATTGATATATATTGAGTGGTATTCACTGAGATTCTGTACCAATCCTCATATTCTTTCAATAGGGGTCAAGGTTGGACGATTTCGTGGATTTGAGATGGGGGAGGATGGTGAAGTAGGACTGGGAGCTGCAAGTAGTCCGGGCATATGTCAGGGCCAGATCACAAGTTGGAGGGATCCATTGTTCTGGTTGTGGTGTTGTGGTGGATTGCATGTGTTGGTCGATGAAAGGGCATGCGAAAGCTGAGAGAATGAGTGGAAGAGTCTGGTACCTTATACCTATATCAAGGCTGAAGAACAAGAGGGAGGGTTCCTTTGTTTCAGTTGCTCCTTTGTTCAACATGTGGCTTTGTGCAGCCCAGTGCACACGGGAGCTGCAGCTACCTCACGCATATCTCGTGTCTTGCTCACAAAATGGTTCCTTCCTTTGGTCCAGTGGCTCCTTTGTTCACAATGTGGCTGTGTGCAGCCCAGTGCACACAGGAGCTGCAGGTGCTTCACTGATATCTTGTGTCCCGCTCACAAAATGGTTCCTTCCTTTGTTCCAGTGGCTCCTTTGTTCAAAATGTGGCTGTCTGCAGCCCAGTGCACATGGGAGCTGCAGCTACCTCAGGCATATCTCATGTCTTGCTCACAACATGGTTCCTTCCTTTGTTCCAGTGGCACCTTTGTTCAATATGTGGATTTGTGCAGCCAAGTGTTCACAGGAGCTGCAGGTGTCTCCCCCATATATTGTGTCTTGCTCACACCATGGTTCTTTCCTTTGTTTCAGTGGCTACTTTGTTCAAAATGTGCCTCTGTGCAGCCTACTGCACACACGGGAGCTGCAGGTGCCCCATGCATATCTCGTGTCCCACTCACAAAATGGTTTCTTCCTTTGTTCCAGTAACTCCTTTGTTCAAAATGTGGCTTTTTGCAGCCCAGTGCACACAGGAGCTACAGCTCCATCATGCACATCTCATGTCTCACTCACAAAATGGTTCCTTCCTTTGTTCCAGTGGCTCCTTTGTTCAAAATGTGGCTCTGTGCACCCCAGTGCACACACGGGAGCTGGAGGTACCTCACGCAGATCTCATGTCTCACTCACAACATGGTTCCTTCTTTTGGTCCAGTGTGTTATGAACTAGATTTCTTCTTGTCAGATGTTGGAATTATCGGAATGTTGGAGTTCGGATTTGGAGTCGGAAATCAGCCCTCTTGGATCCTTCATGTCCTGGTATTTTGGAAGGTCGAGATGTCAGAGAAGTCAGACAAGATTGGGGAGTCGGATAAGACTTAGAGGTGGAAGTGAGAAGTTATTGAGTCAAGGTGGGTCAATATTTGAACTGACTAACAAAGTACAAGGAGAAGTCATATATAACGAATTGATATGGTCTGAATCAGAAAGATACAAATACGGAAATCCAAAATGGAGCAAATGCGGGATCAGGGTAGAAGTAAATATGGACATAAGACCGAAAATGGGATTTTGATAAGAGATAATGACATATAGATGAGGCGGGGATAAGTAGAAACGGGTGGAGGAAATCGGAAATATGAATCGGAATATATTGGAGAAAAGCAGAAAAGCTGGGAATAGATCTGGGTTCTAACAGTATCTCCTCTTTAAGGCTGAGCCCTCGAGGCCTAAGATCAGCGTGGGAGGTTTGGTTTGGTTATTAAGCAAAACCCCTAATGTGATACATAAGAGTGATGGATGGGGTTCGACTTATCAGTTCCTTGATCTCTTATCCCTACTCTCTTCTGAGCTAAATGTCAATGCCACCGATTATCTCGCTTGAGGACCTGATTTCTGAAGATGATTCAGGGTCGGGGACTGATTTAGAGGCACAGATTTGTGAGATTTCGGAGTTGCAACAAGAAGCGGCGAAGAAATTGGAGCAGAGAAGGTCGGAGTGGAAAAAGGTGGAAAAGGAGGAGAGGGAGGCTGACAAGAAATCAGAGGAGAAATCTCGGGGAAGGAAAAGTGATGTGGTGGATAGAACATTGCTTGTAAGAGGGCTCACGATTCCGCAATTAATCGGGTCAGACACAAACACACTGGGGGCATGAGCAGATTTTTTAGTGTAAAAAATGTGATACAAATGCTTTTCCCTTACAGAGTATCCATCCACTGTTCTGGTTGAACAATCTCCCAAAAATGCTGGTTTTTTTACCAAATTTTAGAACTTGAAAACCTAGTACATATTTCACATTTCTAGGCATGGGAAATGGATGGAAAATGTGAGAAATAATGAATTTATTCATTGATTTTATGTCACAAAAATGTAAGGACAATCTTGGTTTCCATTGACATTTTCAACAGATCAAAATTTATCCATGATTTCATAGCAGAAAAAGGGTGAGAAAATTAGTAAAATATATGAGATTTTCATGAGATTTTTCAAAACTATTAGCCAATGAATAATCCAACATTTTTCTTTATTTTTTGCAAGGAAAAACCTGATGGATGAATGTTTATCCAATGGATAATCATTCACCCATAGGCAATATATAACAAGTTTTCTGAACCGAAAAGGCAATGAAAAAGTCAATGGATAAGAGTTTATCCCTTAGATAATCATTCTTCCATATGGGGTAAATGTTCTGCCTATGGCAGAATGATTATCCAAGGGATAAACTCTTATCCATTGACTTTTTCATTGCCTTTTTGATTCAGAAAACTTGTTATATATTGCTTATGGGTGAATGATTATCCATTGGATAAACATTCATCCATCAGGTTTTTCCTTGCAAAAACTAAAGAAAAATGTTGGATTATTCATTGGCTAATAGTTTTGAAAAATCTCATGAAAACCTCATATATTTTACTAATTTTTTCACCTTTTTTCTACTATGAAATTTCAGATAAATTTAGGTTCTTTTCTGTTGAAAATGTCAATGAAAACCAAGATTGTCCTTACATTTTTGTGACATGAAATCAATGAGTAAATTCATTATTTCTCACATTTTCCATCCATTTCCCATGCCTAGAAATGTGAAATATGTACTAGGTTTTCAAGTTCTAAAATTTGGTAAAAAAACCAGCATTTTTGGGAGATTTTTCAACAAGAACAGTGAATGGATACTCTGTAAGGGAAAAGCATTTTTATCACATTTTTTACGCTAAAAATCTGCTCATAGCCCCAGTGACAGTATTGCTGTGTGGGATGTTGGGTTTGGGATATGTTTTGTTTGCCGATAGTGGAAGGAGCAGATGGGACATGCGATGAATGCACAAAGGATGGGAGGATGTGCCGTCGACCAGGAGCGTTGGGATTTGCGGAAGAAGTTGCAAAAGGCGTGGATATGGGTGAGGGAGGAACAGTGGAGTTGCTTGTGAAGGAACTCCAAGAGTTGCAGAAATCTATCAATCATCACACAAGTTCCATGTGGACACATTCCAAAGAGATGCGGATTCTGACCTCATGGGTACAGAGGATGGTTCAGCACCAGGAGCAGGAATTGGAAGTAAGGATGGAGGAAATGGAAAGGGATGAGATATGGGAAATGGAATCAGAAAATTAATTCGGAAATAAGCGGAAAGCGAAGTGGAATTTCTTGGAGCAGGTGGAAAATGTAATTAGAGAGATGAACACTGAAAATCGGAAAAATCGGAAAGGAAAGGAAAAGTTAAGGAAGAATCGGACTGGGTTTATTGGGATATTTGTTATGAAAGTCTTCAACAATTTCTGAGGCATTGCCTAATTCCGTAGTGGGAATCCACGAGGTTTCCTCATTGGTGCCTTGATAACCCGTCCAGCAGACCAAGTATTGTATCTTGCAACGTCGGCGATTGTCTATTTTGGAGTCCAGAATTTTGTCGATTTCGTATTCAAGTTCACCTTTGATAATAACTGGCAGAGGCAGAGGCTGTATTCAGGTTCTAGCATGGAGACATGAAAAGATGGGTGAACAGCACGCATACTGTCAGGTACTTGGAGAATAAAGGCTCGATTACTGGTACTTGCGGGTGCAATGATATCAAAAGGTCCAAGGTATTTTTCAGCGAGTTTCTTTGAAGGTCAGGTTGTGCAGAAAAATTCAGCTTTGACGAAGACTTTGTCACCTACTTTGAAGTCTGGGGCTGGAGAACGTTTCTTATTTGCGGGTTCCTCGTATTGGGATTGTGTGTCGGAAATTCTCTTTTGGAGTTCGTCTAAGTCGACTGTGAAATCTTTCACATGGGATGAAACGAGATCACGTTTGGGATGGATGGAAATGTTGGGATTGTAACCTTTGTTAGCAAAGAACAGGGAGACTCCTGTTGTCACATTCGGAGCATTGTTATAGGCGAATTCTGCAATTGGAAGAAGTTCAGCCCAATTGTCTTGTTGATAGTTACAATAAATGCGAAGGTATTGCTCAAGAGTCTGATTCGTTTGTTCAGTTTGTCCATCGCCTTCAGGGTGATATCTGGAGGTGAAATGGAGATTCATATCTAGCACCTTTCCAAGTGTGCGGAAAAAGGAAGACATGAATTCGAAACCTCGATCGGAGGTAACCTGAGTCAGAACACCATGCTTGGAGAAGACATGGAGGATGAAAAGCTGAGCGAGCATTGGAGAAGTGATTGTCGTGACTGTTGGAATGAATATCACTTGTTTTGTGAGTCTGTCAATGATAACGAGGATGCTGTCAAAACCCGATGAAAGCGGAAGCAGCTCAATGAAATCCAAGGATATGGAATTCCACAGTCTTGGTGGAATTGGTAAATGCTTAAGGAATCCATAAGGCCAGTGTCATTGGGATTTTGATCGCATACACGTTGTACAGGATTTGACATAGAGATAACGAAGTCATGGAGTTTCGGCCATGTATATTCACATCAGATGTTGCTGAGTGTCTTGTTTTGTCTGAAATGTCTGGAGATTTGGTGATCGTGCAGATATTGTAGAACACAGAGTCGGAGGTCGTTAACATCGGGAACATAGATTTGGTTGTCAAGTTGGAGGAGTCCTTGAGGATCAACTGACCATCGGGGTGTTGGAGGGTTTGTCGGATATTTGGAAACTGTGGGATCAGAGGAGATGGATTGTCAGATTTCTTTGTGGAGTTTCTTGAAATCCATGATGGTAACTGTGTGGAGAATTGTGACGTTAAGGGATGTGGCTCGTAGGGATGATGACAGCTGTTCATCAGTGAAAACCAGGCAGAAATTGTGTGGGTTGATGCTGGCATAGTTGCTACTCCCCTCTTTAGGATAGACATCCCATCGTCTAGTTAAAGAGTCAGGTTTTGTTCCGAGTTTCCTGGGTCAGAATCAGATGACGAGGTTGAACTGACATAGGTATTCCGACCATTGTACTTGTTGTCAGGATAAAAGCTTGGTGGTGGCGAAATATTCAAGGTTCTTGTGTTCGGTTACAACATCAATGGTGGAACCAGAACCTCCAAGGTAGTGTTGCCAAATCTTGAAAACTTCGAAAATAGCGAGTAATTCCTTGTCCTGAACGTTGTAGTTACTTCCGGGGCAGTGAAAGTTCTGGAATGAAAAGCTACTGGGTGAATTTCACCATCTTCCAGAGAAATGATGGAGAGGATTGCCACAAGGGCATTGTCTGAAGTGTCGGTTTGCACAATGAGTTCACAATCGGGAATCCAGTGCGTAAGGATCAGAGCTGTGGTGAAGGCTTTCTTAAATGTTTCAAACAATTTCCGACACTCATCAGAGAAGTTCCACTTTACAGTTTTCCGAGTGAGTCGAGTAAGCAGAATTGCGATATCGGAGTAATTATGAATGAGTGTCAGTAAAAGTTTGCGAAACCTAGGAAGGATTGGATGTCTTTTACTTTTCGGGGTTTGGGCCATTCTTGAATTACTTTGATTTTGTCGTCGAAGAACAAATGCACTGTGTTTATGTAACAGCGGAGAGAGTATGTATCCGAGATATTCCACCATTGTTTTGTGGAAGTCGCATTTGTTGGATCTTGCATAAAGGCGGTTTTTTTGGAGACATCAGAGGACTTTGTGGACATGTTCTCCGTGTTCTTCCAGGTTGTTGGAATAAAATAAGATGTCATCCAAATAGATGAGGACCGAAATGTCGAGCATGTCACTGAATATGTCATTCACGAATTGCTGAAAAGCGGCTGGTGCGTTAGTGAGACCAAAGGGCATAACACGCCATTCAAAGGAACCGTATCGGGTCCTGAAGGTGATTTTCCACTCGTCGCCCTCTCTAATGCGGACTAAATGGTAAGCATGTCAGAGATTGATTTTGCTGTAAATCCGCACTTTTCCAGGGCTTTCCAGAAGGTTGGAAAGTCAGGGAAGCGGATATCAGTCTTTTTTTGTGATCTTGTTGAGACAGCGGAAGTCGATACAAAGTCGGAGTCCGCCTAATTTCTTCTTTAAGAATAGTACCGGAGCACCATGCAGAGAAAGTGAAGGGCGGATGAATTCTGTGGCTAGTGCCTCGTCAATGAACTTTCAGAGTGTTTCTAGCTCAACTGGAGATAGGGAATAAATGGTTCCCAAGGGTGGACTCTCTCCCTCTATCAGGTCAATCTTGCGATTGTACGGTTGATGATCAGCGAGAATTTCCGCTTTCTTCTTGCTGAAGACATTGGAAAACTCATGATATTCCAATGGAACACCGTCGAGATTGGCTGTCAGATCAGGATTCAGGGAAGCGTCGATGATGGAAGCGGATCTTCCTTTTGGAAATACGCATAACTGAAAGATCTCCTCATTAATTAATTTGCACAAGCGAGTGAACACAGAAGCAGGGACTAGGTTGATAGGTGAGTCTTGTTCGGATGTTGGAGGGGCGTCTGCGTGATCAGATTTTGGGATTCCGGAGACTGCAGTGGCGGATCTTGCAGAGAGTGACATTGGAATTGAATCTTGCTGCAGAGGAGTGCGGAACAATATACTACTCAATACCCAGTCAATCAACGGATTGTAGCAGGTGAGCCAGTTGTGTCCTAGCACAACGGAGCAGCTAGAATCAAGCGGTGTTACATACATAGCAACAACCTGATTTTCGCCAGATGGAAACCAGATTGGCATATCGATAGTCTGCGTGATTGAGATGTTAGAAGTGCCATCGAAGAGCTTTAGCGGGATCCGTGGGATGTTGTGGAACTCCAGCAGAAGCTTGGAAGCGAATGATGAGTCTACAAAGCAGTGAGTGGAACCGGAGTCCACGAGAGCTTGAATGTTAGTATTCGGAATAATTATAATGTCGGAAGTCAGCGGAAGTCAGTCATATAGTAAGAGAATCAGATTTTGAAAGAGTGGAAGTGTTGAGTCGAACCTCGGAAAACGCACAGACAGAATCAACGCAACTCTGGGTCTGTGTGGAGGTCTCAGAGCTGCTTATTATTTTTTTGAATCCATAATGGCCGCAGGTTCAGCCTTGGACTTGGGTTTGCTCGAAATTGCAGAGGGCGCTCAAGCCTTTGATTGAGCATTAAGGGAGGTTGATCGTGGATAGTCCTTTGCGATATGCCCGGATTTCCCACAGAACATGCAAAGGTTCTGGTCCATGCGTCGCTGTCTTTCCTGCTGGGTTAGTTTTCCGTCTTTTCCAAGTATGTTGGAGAGATCCAGAGTTTTGCAGAAATTCAGTATGGAGGACTGAGGTTTGGTAGAAGAGGCGGAAGCCTAACTGTTGTTGTTGTTCGTCCTCTTCTGCAATTGGTTCGATCGGGATTCTTGCTTGTCCGATTTGTTGCTGTTACCGGTGTAGTTATTGTTGGAAGTGGTGGCGCAGTTGACTTTGCCTCGTTGTTCCCAATAACGGCTGTCAATGGTTTACACAAGTGGTCGGAGTTCCATAAGTGTGTCAGCTTTGTCCCAGGTTGCAAGAATATCTTTAATACGATCGGGAAGTTTAGTATAAAAACTCCTACAAAGGGTGGCGTTGCCCCAATTGACTCTAGCAGCTAGGCGGTTGAATTCTACAATGAACTTCGTGATGCCTTGGTTGTCGTGCATTCAGAGATTGTCGAGTTCGGTTTTGGCATCGCCAATGGGATCGTAAGCTCCAAAATTCTCTTGGAGTACCATCATGAAGTCCCGATAGTTTGTAAGCCAGGGCAGGTCTTGGAAGGCGTCTTCGTCTAAGAGTTCAGGCTCGAAAAAATCTAAAGCCGTCCCTTTTACAAAAGAGATAGCATAAGTAACTTTTGCTTTGTCACTGGAAAAGGTCTGAGGACGGTCACGGAAGTAGAGCTTGCATTGAAGGAGGAAGGGATGGAGCTTTTGGGAATCCGATCCATCAAAGGTGTCAGGTTTGCAGAGTTTTTTTTTCTGGTTTGGCTTTTATTTGGAGTTCCCATGTGCTTGGCTATCTGTTTCAAAGCTTTTAGCATAGCCTTCCCTTCATCTTCTTCATTGTCATCATTGTCCTTGTTGTTGTTGATGTTGTCATCGTCATCGGGGTTGTCTTCCGGTTTGTTATTTGGGAGGCTAGATCTGGGATCTGTGATTCCGGTGACAGTACAGGATCTGGTAGAAGGCATAGTGAATGGATCAAGAGTTTCAGTTCGAATATATTGTCATGAACTAGATTTCTTCTCATCAGATGTCGGAATTATTAGAATGTCAGAGTTTGGATTTGGAGTCGGAAATCGGAACATATGGACATTGGCTTCAACTTATAGGTTGCGCCCTCTTGGATCTTTTGTGTCCTGGTATTTCGGAAGGTCGGGATGTTGGACAAGTCAGACAAGATCAGGGAGTCAGATAAGACTTAGAGGCGGAAGGAAGAAGTTATCGAGTCAAGGTGGGTCAATATTTGAACTGACTAACGAAGTACAAGGAGAAGTCGTATATAACAAATTGAGACTGTCCGAATCGGAAAGACGGAAATCCGAAATGGAGCAAATGTGGGATCGGGGTAGAAGTAAATATGGACATAAGACCAAAGATGGGATTTTGATAAGAGATAACGAAATATAGGCAAGGCAGGGATAAGTAGAAACAGGGGGAGGAAATCGGAAATATGAATCAGAATATATTGGAGAAAAGCGGAAAAGCTGGGAATGAATCTGGGTTCTAACACAGTGGCTCCTTTGTTCAAATAGTGGCTCTGTGCAGCCCAGCGCACACACAGGAGCTGCAGGTGCCTCATGGATATCTCTTGTCTCACTCACGAAATGGTTCCTTCCTTTGTTCCAGTGGCTCCTTGGTTCAAAATGTGGCTTTGTGCAGCTCAGTGCACACGGGAGCTGCAGGTACCCCAGGCATATCATGTGGCTCAATCACACAATGGCCCCTTCCTTTGTTCCAGTGGTCCCTTGGATCAAAATGTGGGTTTATGCAGCCCAGTGCACACGGGAGCTACACATACCTCATGCATATCTTGTGTCTCGCTCACAAAATGGTTCCTTCCTTTGTTCCAGTGGCTCCTTTGTTCAAAATGTGTCTTTGTCCATGCCAGGACACACGGGAGCTGCAGCTACCTCACGCATATCTCGTGTCTCGCTCACACAATGGTTCCTTCCTTTGTTTCAGTGGCTCCTTTGTTCAAACTGTGGCTTTGTGCAGCCCAGTCCACATGGGAGCTGCAGGTACCTCATGCATATCATGTGGCTCAATCGCAAAATGGCCCCTTCCTTTGTTCTTGTGGGTCCTTTGTTCAAAATGTGGCTTTGTGCATGCCCAGTGCACATGGGAGCTGTGGGTGCCTCACACATATCATGATACTCCATCACAAAATGGTCTCTTCCTTTCTTCCAGTGGCTCCTTTGTTCAAAATCTTCCTTTTCCCACATCACAGCCTCTGGGAGCTGCAAGTGCCCCCACATATCTCCTGCCCAGGTCGCACAATTCACACTTCTTTTCCTCCAGTGCCTCCTTCCTTCACAGTGTCACTGTCCACCTGATCCCTTTGTAGCACTGCCACTGCTCCACGCTTTTCTTCCCCATCTGATCATCAAATGGCAGCTCTTTTTGGTTCCCTGGCTTCTTTGTTCCACACTCCTGTGCCTCCACTCCACAGCTTTGGGAGCTCCACATCCATCAATCCTATCTCAGGGCCAGATCACAACATGGAGGATCCCTTTGTTCTTGAACCCCCTTGTCCTACAGGTATTTTTGCTTTTGTCACAGTTTCTGGGAGCCACAAGTGCCCCATGCATCCCTCAGGGCCAGATCATAACATGTAATGTTCTGTTGTACTGGTACCTCCCTTTTTCTGGTTTTCCTTTGTCCACGTCAGGGCTTATGCTTGTTGAATCCATCTGAATCTCATTCAATCTCTCAGCATTCTGGTAAATATATCAGAATTTTCAAGCCTCTATGTGAATCCCCTTGACAATATCAGCATCTCACAGAATCTAACAGAATCCTACACAATCTATTACCATCCAACAGAATATATTAGAATCTCTTATAATCTTGCAGAATTTATCTCAATCTATTATAATCTAGCAGAATATATTAGAACCCATTAGAATCCATCAAAATTCATCTGAATCTCTTATAATCTACCAGAATTTAACAGAATCCATTAGAATCCATTAGCATCCTATAGAATCTATCAGAATCTGTGGGAATCTATCAGAATCTATTGGAATCTATCAGAATCTATTGGAATCTATTAGAATCTCACAGAATCTCTGTGAATCTTCACAAATCCATTCTTCCAAGGGTTTTACACCATTGGAAAACCCTAGGAAAACCTCTTATCATCATGCTATCATTTTCCAGATCAGATCATGTTAGTAAGACAATAAATTTTTTGCTCAGTTTCCTATTTGGGAAATGCTTCAGCACTTGATGTATTTTCCCAGGCTTTGTCATCAGGTCTTCCCACCTTGGAGAATGGAAATTTTCCTGAGCCATTTCCAGTTCAAAGTAATCCCCAGAAAATATTGAGTATTCCTCCAATTTTCCTGATAGTTATCCTAACAACTTCTCATGATTATCTTGGTGTCTATAATCATAGGAAAATCATATATTTTCCTTGAATTCAACCAAGTTGAAAATCCTAGCCAAACCAATTGTTTGCATATGTGTAGCCCCAAAATTATCCAGGTGGATTATGCCAATGGGTTCCAGCATTGGAAAATCTTAAGTAATTATTGTTTTATTCACCTAACTGGATTACATCTGGAAAATCCAACCACTTCCGTGAATTTTCCAGTGAATTTTCCTGTGGGGAAAATTCTGCCATGCCTCCAGTGCTTGTTTATGCTACTGATTTCTGCACAGCATGTTGTAATATTTTATTTGATGCAGTGACGGTCCATCCCTGTCATCCATATTGGACACCTGCATGTTATGCTAAGTACTCCTGTAGATTGCCAAAGGAAAGGGTTTGGCCTTCAGTACCAAGAGAAGCCACCTGGGTTTACAATGTGACAGTGCCACCAGTGATTGAACCTTCATTCAGCTACATAGTGAAAATAGCTTACTCGCTGATCATTTTCTACATTTGCATGCCCCAAAATCTCCCCTGTGGATTTTTTCCTAGGGTCTCTCTGGAAAGGAAGCCGAATGAGCTGTTAAAAATTACAAATCACATGGAAAGTTGGGCAGGGTATTTTTATGGATATTAATATGATTACAGCATAATCAAGCCAGTTTCAGCTTAGAAACCTTCAAATTTTTATACAAATAGCTTCAAAGATCATTTGAGGGCTCTGCAATGTTTCTACTATTTTTCCTGATTTTTCTCGGCTATTTTCATGGAAGGGGGTCAAATTTCGGGTCTCAAAACTTCAAACTCCTTTGGGCCCCCTCGGAGGTTACTTGTGTTATAGTATATATCTATTAGAATCTATACAGTGTTTTGTAACGTTATCACAGTTTTGTGAGGAGGAGTTACGGCGGCATGTTTCTCACCAAGGAAGCCGCGGCACTTGCTGGGCGCTGCTTCGTAGTTAGGTACTCGCCATACAAACAGCTTCTATTCGCTGACAGCTCCTTAGGAGCCATCAGAATGGCGCGTCTTTTCCTACAGGGTCTCTACGTATCATGAACTCACCCTCAGCGTCCCCGGGCATCCCGACTTTAAGTCTTGCATCAGGATTGTTGGATAGCGTCGAGCCCGTATTCAACTATACATGGCATTGGGCTATTGCTTGCCTTATCGGTCTGATTATCTATGCCTCAACACGCCCCAAGGATCCCTTGGTAGTTACTGTAAATATATTGTGTCATATCTCGACTTATCGCTGTGTACAGGATGCGATTCCATCCGTAGGGCGGACTGGTTTTTTCACATCGTATATCGACGCTCTATACTTCCTGAAGAACGGTAGGGAGATTATTCAAAAGGGGTACGACAAGGTGATAGATGTCGACTGTCGCAAGAAAAGGAAAGTATCATGATGATGTATTTAGTATCAACCAGGATTCTTCCGCTTTCCAGAGTTAAATCGTTGGCATGTTATGATTGCGGGGCCTCAGCTCACGGAGGAACTCCGTAAAGCGGCAGATGATGAACTCTCCTTTTCGGAAGCGACCAAAGACGTACGCCGCCTTCAATGTTTTAACGCAGACGATGCATTGACTCATCTTCATAACCCGGAAGTCGCTGGCGACTGACTGGACTCTCGGTCCCAACGTCGACACTAATCCATACCACATACCAATCATCCGGAGCCAACTAACTCGCAATCTTACGAGGTTATTCTCCAGTATTCGTGAGGAGACACTACTCGCTTTTGACGACAATATACCTATAACGGAAGGTACGCTTTCTTCCCGCTTTTCTCTTTGCGTTACCCATGCATAAGGTCCTGCCTAGACTGGACGAGAATAAAGGCGCTAGATATTACCATGACTATCGTTGCTCGTACCTCAAATCGCGTCTTCGTTGGTTCCCCAATATGTATATTCACTGCATAGGTTCATACGTCGTCGTGCTGAACATTTTTCCAGGTCGACACCCTGAGTACATTGCCATTGCTAAACAGTTTACCGTCAATGTTGTAATCGGCGCCATGATCATTGGTATCTTCCCAGATTTCCTTAAGCCGTACGCATGACAGAATATTTTACGCTGAGAGTCCTAACGTTTGATTCCTTTAGACTCGTAGCACGCTTCTTCACAAATGTCCCAAAATCCATCAAAATTGCATTGAAGCATCTTCAACCAGTCGTAGAGCAAAGGCAAGCCCAGATTGACGAAAACGGACCTGATTATCCCGGCAAACCAGTAAGATTTATTTGCGACTTTTTGCATTTGATATCCAGTTATTTTATGTTATTTCGGACAAATTACAGCTCGATGTGCTTTCTTGGCTTATGGATGAAGCACAAGGGGAAGAGCGTACGGCGTCAAACCTCACTCGGCGAGTACTGACTCTCAACTTTGCCGCCATACACACCAGCTCGATTGTATGTTTTTCCAATAACTTCACCATTTCATTTCGGTAGTACCTGATAAGTAACTGTCCGATAACAGAGTTTTACGCAAGCATTGTTCCAGCTTGCCCTCCTTCCAGAATACATCCAACCACTACGGGAGGAAATAGAAGCCGTAGTTGCAGAGCACGGCTGGAACAAAGTGGCCATGACTTCTATGCGTAAACTGGACAGCTTTCTCAAAGAATGCCAGCGTTTCAAGGGACTTGGTTTAGGTATGTCAAAATTTTACGCCCATACCTCATCTGGCGTTTTTTTTTTTCGGAGCGTCGAACAGTTTGATATTGACTTACTGGTAGCATCAATGACGCGTAGAGCAATGAAAGATTACACTTTCTCAGATGGAACATGCCTCCCGAAGGGCACATTCGTTTCCGTTTCTGCATCGCGCCACCTCGACGATGAAGTGTACAATAATGCGTCATCCTTCAATGGTTTCCGTTTCAGCGAAATACCTAACGAGGCCAGGAATAATAACCAAATGGTGGCGACAAAGGTTGATTACCTGGCTTTTGGACACGGGAGGCATGCATGGTGAGTCTAACAATAATGTATGTTATATTTGCACGTCTGGTTTAGTCTTTCGTACTTGAAGCCCTGGTCGATTCTTTGCGGCCAACGAGCTCAAGATAATGTTGGCGCATGTCCTGTTAACGTATGACATCAAGATGGACGCACCCCCGAGGGATCTGGCCTTCGGGTTTACGTTTATACCCGACGACAAGGCGGAGGTTCTGTTCAGGAACCGCCAAGTGTAACCCTTACACTGAAGTTCCTGCGATACTTGTTTATGCTACTGATTTCTGCGTAGGTATAATTGTCCTTCTGACTATGTTGTAATATTTTATTTGATGCAGGGACAATCCATCACTGTCTTCCTTATTGGACGCCTGCGCGTTATGCTAGATACTCCTGTAGATCTCCGAAGGAAAGGGTTTGGCCCTTAGTGCAAAGAGAAGCCACCTTGGATCACTGCGATCGGGGATTGAACCTTTATTCAGCAACATAGTGAAAATTGCTTGCTCATTGATCATTTTCTACATTTACATGCCCCAAAATGACCCCTGTGGATTGTTTCCTATCACTGCTCATTATGTCTCATTGTTCTGTGTTTCAGGATGGCTATTTTAGCCAGCTCGGTTGAATATGTCAGTGAGGCTGATGAACACTTGGCACAAGCCTCTAAGTGGATCTATGCCTCTCGTTGTGACGCTGGGTTGGCAACAATAGTATATTGCGATGCCAGCGCTCTTTGCGTGGCCGGGAACTGGGCCGTGCTCAAGCCGGCGCTGGCATAAGGTACAAGATCGGAAGAGACAGAAAATGAGGGGAAGCGGTCAAGGGTGGGTGCGAAAAAACAAGAAGCTCGAAGCCTTAATGGCTATAGAGCGATGGATCAGTGGTAAAGACACGGTGTAGAATGTATGCATAGTGTGTCTATATATGATAAAGGAGTAGTAGGGCTGGGACGAACAAAGATTGCAAGACAAAGACATGCAACGCGTATAAACATGACTTGCGTCATAGACCGTGGACAAGGCGAGCTTTGTCCGATCCATCTATGCCTCTCGTTGTGACGCTGGGATGGCAACAATAGTATATTGCGATGCCAGTGCTCTTTGCACGGCCGGGAACTGGGCTGCAGCCAAGTGAGGAGTGAATCGGAGAGACGGAGGCTCGGGAGGATGAGCACTGGGAACGGCCCAATGGAGATGCGTGGAAAGGGAAAGAAGACAGTGTTTGTTAGGTTCAATGTATAATTTGTAGGTGTCACTTCGCCAGTGACCAAGCTGCTGCAGTTTGAACTCGTTGAAGCCTGCCGCTGCTGCTGAGGAAGCTCTGCCTCGTTGAAAGCTGCGGCCAGCATATAGCGATGAGTTGAAGCCTAACTGCGCAGGGTCGTCTCGAAGTTTGAGGATGAGAGTTGCCCTCAGTAGGCACAGGGATCAGGGCTGGATTTAGGAATTTAGGAAACTTGGGGAGAATTGATGGAAAACATTTTGTTTCCAAAAAGAGCAGAAAACACGCAGAAAACATGACTGAAACTTTAAATTCTCCAACGGTTCTCCCACTTTAGCTCAGAGAACCTTTGAAGAATTTGAAGTTTCAGCCAGCTTTTCAGCTCTTTTTGGAAACAAATTGTTTTTCATCAATTCTCCCCAAATTCCGTCAATTCACAGATTTGGCCCTAATCCCTGTGTAGAGGCTTGCCGTCATCGCTAACGAATAGAGGCGATTGGCTGGTCGACAGTTGAGTAGGTAGAGGGATTTGAGGCTAGTGACGGGGCATGTGGGCAAGTCGGTCACAGCCGAGATGTACAGTGAGACTTCTTTTCGAAAGGGGTCAGTTTTCGAAGAAGGGATGGAGAGGATGATATGGCTGGGGGAGTGGAATGTCAGTTTGAATTGCACCGAGCTGCAAGTGAGGTGTGTGGAGGGATCAAATGATTTCTCAGAGCGAGCTGTAAATTTTCCACAACGGAGAAACCCAGCAACGGCAAGACATATCGCTGCATTGTAGTTGAGGCTACCAATTCCGGAAGGCAAGGGGTATAGGGAGACGAGTTGCTGCAGGATGTCAAATGGGATGGGAAGTTTTGGCTTCCTGTCTTTTTCACCCATATACCTTTTGATACCTCTGACCATGCGCTGGAGCATTGTGGATTCACAACCATCAAAAGGGAGGTTGTTGTAAATGTGCGTGGAATGAACATGGGTGATGTAGGATTTAATCATTTTGGGCTGTAGGGAATGTGATCCAAGGAAAGCGACCCATTTGAGTAAGGATGAGCTGGTTGCAGGGAGGATAGAGCTGGAGGCATTGTGGAGATGGGGATTCTTGAGGATGAAGTCGAAAAATGACTTCTGTCCTGTTCAGTATGAGCTCCTTGTGCTGGAGGCAAGACCATGCCAAAGCCAGAAGCTGCAAGTCATGACAGATGAGCATGCATTTTGTACCAATGGTCAGGAGGTGGGGTGAGGTGGGCTGAAGTTTGAGATGAGGTGCGAGTTGGAATAGGTGTGTGTACATAAAACAAGAAGCACAGTCAGCAAGGGAATTGTCAGTGGAGCATAGCCATGAAGAAGAATAAGAGAACTCGAGCTGCACTGCTAACATGACTATCAGCCAGAGGGTAGACATCATGTGCAGGGACCGGTTTGTGTTGTTTTTGAGTGCATGCACATCTACCTGGTTATCCACATGGAATACTATGTGTTTGTGCAACCATAGATGCCCCCAGTGAAGGATCACTTGCAACACAGCATAAATCTCCTTGAACTGAATGTCGCATGCTTGAAAATGGCAAGGGACACAACTAGAGAACCACTTGTTCTCAAAGATACTGCCTATGCCCTTTTTTCCACTTGTTCCCATGTATACATCGATTGTGGGATAAGAGGGGGCGATCAAAAGTATGCCATTCCATCTCTTGGCATAAACTGGCCACCAACATATTTCGGCCTTCACGTAGGCTGGAACATGACGGATGGTGTATTGAGACTTGAAAGTGGTAGAGAAGTATATGGGGCATTGTAGGAATGCACGGGAGTGGGGAATAACTTGGGAGCAAAACTGGAGGTAGCTGGTCAACTGCTGCAATTCGTGGAGGGAGCAACAAAGGGTAGTGGACCATTTAAAGAGCATGTTGTGCAGGTATATTAGTTTGTTGTCTGGAATGCGCACTTCCATTGCAATGGTATTGAGTTCAAGACCAAGATATTTGGTTTGAGTCGATGGTCTGAGGGTTTTCTCATGCTGAAAGGAGAGGCCAAGAGCTGTCCCAAGGCCTTGGATCCAGTCTACGGCTTTATTGACGAGAGAGATTTGGAAGGTTTGAAGATAGGCAGGAAGTCATCTCAGTACTGCTTCAGTTTTCTGGGGATGTGCCTTTGGATAATCCAGTGAAGACCTTTGGCAAATAAGTTAAAGATGTAAGGTGCGGTTTCCAGGCCAAACATCAGCACAATTGCATGATAAAATGAAGACTCCCAGTGGAAGCCTAGCAGGTGCCAGTCAGCACAACGAATAGGTATGTGATAGAACACTTCTTTAGGTCTAGTTTTGCTAACAAAGTCCCCTTGCCGAAGGAGGCTATAGCAGAAACTGCCTGATTGAAGGCTTCATAGTGGATGTGTCCCTCTGTGTCGGGGATCCCATCATTCACAGAGCTTCTGTGGGGCCAGGAAAGGTGGTTAATCAGCCTGCACTTTAATGGCTTACAAGGGCGGGTGACAGAGCCCAATGGGGAACATTTGAAGTTCAGTAGAGGTGGAATGGGGAAGGGACCAAGAGCATGCCAATTTGAGCAGAGATCAGAGATAGCTTTAAATACTGATGCTGGGAATTCATGAGTGCTCTTGAGGTTGCAGCAGGACTGGCTGGATTGAAAGCCGGTGAAGCTGATATTAGCACCAAAGTCTATTATGTGTAATAATGATTTGACAAAGCGATCATCAGGGTAGTTGTTAAGATAAAAATTCCACACTTCTCTGATTAAAGGGGAATGGACATGTTGCTGATTTCCAGCAAGCGTTGGGACCTCGTTACAGTGTGGGTCAGTATTAAATCGTGGTGGAGGTGAGGGGCCTGCTTGGAACAGCTGAGAATGAGGTAAAGGGATTTGGGGGGTTTGTAAGGGGAACCCCTATTCCCTCTCTTCTCTCTGTCTATTATTTTGACTCCTTTTATCTTCATTTCGACCTTCCCATTCTCTCCCTCCCCACCATTTCATCCTTCCTTTATTCTAGCTACATCTTGGGTGCTTATTTAGGCACTCAATGTTGATTTTGCAAGCGCTCAACAGTTGAACTTCGGACTTTGTTCTATATGCAGTAGTGTAGTCGGCAGTGGGGTCCTTAGACTTTTCTCTTTGGATTCCCACCTGCCAGGCTATAATGTTATATTCCACTAGCCTCAGAGGTTGCCCTTATAGTAGAAAAGTCTGCCAACTCACTGGACTGGTCACTGTCACCATTGTCCCTGAATTGATATCCCCAGGTGTATAGCAGCTCAGGATCCCTCTGGTACATTCCCTAATACTCCATCTACCTCTACCATGTCTACACCCATACCAGAAGACCCGAATTCCTTTGATTTCCAAGCGGCTTACAATGAGCTGCATCAGCATGTCACGGTTCTAGAGGTTGCTTTGCATGCTGAGAGAGAAGAAAAGGAATTACTGGCACAACAGGTTCAACAGACAGATGTCCAGGTGCACACCTTGAACCATGATGTCACTAGCCTTATGACTGCATCCCTCTCCCCCCCTACTACTCAAAAATGTGCCACTCCTGCCACTCCTGCTGACTTCAATGGCAATAGAGAAAAAGGACGAGCCTTCTTGAACTCTTGCAAACTCTACCTTGCCCTGTGCCCAACTCACTTTGCCAATGATCACACAAAAGTCCTGTGGGCCCTGTCATTCATGAAATCTGGTCGCGCTTCATCCTTTGCGACACATATCTTCGAAATGGAAACTAGAACTGGTGGCCCTACCCATTCTACCTGGGTCTCTTTCGAGAATGCATTCAAGTTGACATTCTTCCTTCCCCATGAAGAAACTACTGCCTGGACCAAGCTCAAGTCGTGTCAATATTATCAGAATCGCCCTATTGTTGATGACTATATCAATGAGTTTGAAGAGCTGGTCAAGAAGTCTGGATATGGAGAACAGGCCTCCCTCATCATGAAATTCTGCCACAGTCTCGACCATTCTATCCAGAGCCAGATTGCTAATGTGGTTGAAGGATGCCCATTGGACGATGACCTTTCTGAATGGTTTTCAGTGGCTAGGACGATCTCACAAGCACATGCTGCTAATGAAGCCTTTCAAAGTGCCTCATGCACTATGCCGAATACTTCTACCCATCCCCCCGCCGTCTCTGTTGGTATCAACCACAGAAACCTGGGAATCAGCACCACAGCTTCAGGCAGCCTCACCTATTGTTACTATGGGTGTCCAACCAGTGGCAATGGAGGTAGATGCTGCTTGCTGTTGCCAACCCAGTTCCCTTGTCTGTCATAGGTGTGGAAAACCAGGCCACTTCTTTCGAGAATGTCCTCAGGCTTTTGATGTTCGTACCATGACTGCTGAAGAGAAGGATGAATGGATCGCCCACTTACTGTCATCCATTAGTCCTAGAGTCGCAAGCCCTATCAAGGAAGATGGCCCAGAGCCTCAGGAAGAGGAAGAAGAGGATTTTGTGTCATGCAGCAGGTGAATAGTGTGCCCCTGCTGCCGACTTCCAATCATTTTGCTCCATTGCTGTATAATCAGGTAAATGATGAATATACAGATTCAGAACCTGATTCTTCAGCGATGGAAATCAAAATGCTAGACACACAACCCCTAACTCCTTCCCGATCTCTTACTCGCTTCCATCGTAAAAAATGGGCACAAAATCTTCCTGCACAGTATGTTGTTGCCTCCACCCCAGGCCCAAACTCCCTCTCTCTCCCAGACTGTCAAGGTCCAAACCACTGATACAGCAGAGATCAAGTTGGTTCATGCCCTACTTGACTCTGGTGCCACTGGTCTGTTTATTGACTTGGGATTTGTGCAAGAAATCTGTCTCACGGTGTGACCACTCTCTCATCCTATTCCTGTGTACAATGTTGATGGCTCACCCAATGAATCTGGACCTATCACTGAAGTCGTTGGTCTAATCCTGCAGTATAAAGACCATTCTGAGAGAGCCTTATTTGCCATTACACGCTTAGGGTGTCAACGTATGATCCTTGGCTACACCTGGCTTTGAGACCACAACCCAGAAGTCAACTAGAAGTCTCAAGAAGTATGGAGGACTTGCTGTCCTTCCTAGTGCCACACATGTTGCAACATCATCAAGGAAGAACATCAGAAGGCCCTGCAACTGCGCACCTGCCATATCAGTCCCTGTCCTATTCTCATGCACGACTCAGGTGGATCAATAGCCAAAGAAGAACTCATCCTGAGTCAACACTATGGGGGTGATTCTGAAACAGCCAAAGACACATCTGATGAAGCTATAGAAGAGGGCAATCATATTCTAGTTCCCCCCCCAAGCTGAATTCCTTCATGCTTCTTCAACAACATCCCAACACCTTGCAGAAGCAGCCTGGCGTTTCTCCCAACCTTCAGACACTCTTCCAGACTACCTGTCCGACTATGAAGATGTCTTTGCAAAGAAGTCATTTGATAAGCTTCCAGAATGCAAGCCATGGGACCATGCCAGAGAACTAGAACCAGGAGCCAACCCACAAGCATCACCTAAGGTGTACCCCCTGTTGCCAGGCAAGCAGGCTGAACTGGACAAGTTCCTCAAGGAGAATCTATGCACTGGATGTATATGACCATCAAAGTCACTGATGGCTTCACCAGTCTTTTTTGTCAAAAAGATGGTGCCCTATGGTTTGTCCAAGACTGTTGGGTGTTAAATGCTATGACTATCAAGAATCACTACCCTCTTCCCTTGATTTCGAACCTCGTCAACAGCCTACAAGGGGCCCACTACTTTACCAAGCTCAATGTTTGCTGGGGTATTAACAATGTCAGGATCAAAGAGGGTGATGAGTGGAAAGCAGCATTCAGGACAAATCGGGGACTATTTGAACCTTTAGTGATGTTTTTCGGCCTCACTAACAGCCCTGCCACTTTCCAGACCATGATGAATGACATCTTTCATGACCTCATTGCTGAGTGTGTCGTCTGCATCTATCTGGACGACATCCTGATCTTTTTGGAGGACTTACAGAAACACCATGAAGTCATTCGGCAAGTGGTCCAGCATCTCAGAGAACACAAACTTTATTTACATCCCAATAAGTGTGACTTTGACAAGACCAAGATAGAATACCTAGGTCTCATTATTTTGCATGGGAAAGCTGAGATGAATCTGGTCAAAGTTGCTGGTGTTGCTGAGTGGCCAATCCCTTACAACAAGAAGGAGGTGCAGTTGTTCCTTGGCTTTTCAAACTTCTACCGTTCTTTCATTGAGAAGTTCTCACACCATGCTCGTCCAATGTTCAACCTGCTTCGCAAGGACACTCCTTGGACATGGGGACCACCTCAACAGGCTGCCTTTGACACAATAAAGAGATTGGTAACATCTGCACCCATCCTCACATTCCCAGATGACGACCTCCCATATCACATCGAGGCAGACAGCTCAGACTTTTCAACTGGGGCTGTTCTCTCTCAACAATCCAAAAGTGATAACAAATGGCACCCTATAGCCTTCTTCTCCAAGAGTCTCAGTCAAGTAGAGCGCAACTACAAAATCCACAACAAGGAAATGCTTGCCATCATCCGTGCCCTTGAAGAGTGGCAACACTTCCTTGAGGGGGCAAGACACTGTGTCAACATCTGGACTGACCACAAAAACCTTGAGTACTTTTGCACATCTAAGAAGCTCAACCGCCACCAAGATCGCTGGTCACTCTACCTGTCTCGGTTCAACTACAATCTGTATCATTGCCCAGGCAAAACAATGGGCAAGTCTGATGCACTCTCTTGTCAACCTGATCATGGCACAGGCTCAAATGGCAATGATGACTTGGTGCTTCTCCAACCAGAACTCTTTGTCATTCGTGCATTAGAAGGGCTGGAATTTGCAGGCAAAGAGCACGACATCTTGAGGGATATTCAGTGGCACCAAAGAAGGAGAGCTTGAAGAGTCAGTTGTGCACTGTCGGTTTACTTTCAGAAATGAATCCAAAAGACAGTAGGTAGCGATGTCATCGTTGCACAGCTACTAACACTGGTGTTCGGCTCAGTGTGCTTTGCTATCAGCAGCAACAAAGGTAGAACAAAGACGAAGATAACAACGTAGCAGTGACAATTATGATGACGTAATACAATGATGTAAGCAAAGACGAGATACAACAGCAAGTGTCATGTGACTGAAAAAGCTGGCCTTGGTGTAGATGTAGAAGTAGTAGTAGACTTAGAAGACTTAGACTTGAGACTTAGACGAGTGAATCCAACTGAAAGAGGTGAATTGGGGTACACTAAGGTGAAACAGGCCTTATATACATGAGCAGAATAACAAATGATGCGAGTATGCCATACAACGATGTTGTCGACAGCAGACAGGAGAAATGACTAACGGCGAGAGGCAGAAAACCAAAATAGGAAGGTGGTTTGTAATAGAATGGAGAAATGAGTCAGGTGGTCGAAGAAATGAATAGAAATGTGGCAGAAAATTGGAAATAGAAGCCAGAAATAGAATTGAAGTGAGTCACAGACAATAGACCATGTGGAACAATTGGAAATAGAAGTACAGCCAAGAAGCGAGTGAGTCATGTGGGGAAAATGAGTCATAGCCATCCAATAGGATTCCAGTTGATTGTCAAATATCTCCGAGGATGAGTAAGTGAGTTACTTGACTTGATGATGATTCAGAAACATGTGAACCAATCACAACACTTGGATATGAATCTCCTCCAGAGAGAGAACAAAGATGAGTCTTTCTTAATGAAGTCCTTAGGCACATAACCATAGCAAATCTCTGTTCCTGGACTGAACTCTTTGATATCCCAGTAGTTCCTGAGTATGATATGATGGTTCATAGTTTGGGTTGAACTGATGATGTAGAAGGGAGCATGGAAGACAGGGTCAAATACCCATATGCAATTGTGAACATGATAAGGAGGATAGGAGGGGAATATTCAGTATGGCCTTCAGGAGATTTGACATATAGAGGATAGTACCGATGATGTGTGACATGTGGAGGAGGATTGGATAAATGAACATCAAGGGGAGAACATCGACTAGGAAGTTCAATGCGTGGTCCAACATGTATGTCTGGCTTGGTGGTCATCTGAAACAAATCATGGGATGTGGTGGCGGCAATGCTGGATGGCATATCGAAAATAGAATTGATGAATGTAGAATGAATGTGGAGATGATGCGTCTGGCAGACTGGAGGTAGCACAGCAGATGATGGTCTGGCGAAAGCTGATGAAGATAGGCACATGTGCAGTGAGTGTCTTTTATGGAGTAGTAGGTGCTGTCGAGTATCATGCTTGTCACCGTGCATACCCATACCCATAACCCTCATGGGTTACCCATATCCATGCAGATCACTAGCAGCATTCATTGAGGAGTACATATCATTGATTGTGCATTTTCTGCTTGAGAACAAGTCCATAGACACACTGACCTCAATGATGCAAAGAATATCACAGGCAAAGAGTAAGATAATGGTGGCGTTGATAATATCAGAAGTGGTTCATGAGAATAAGCATGAGAGTATCCAAGTGCTGCTCACCTTGTATCATTCCAGGACAGCTTCATTGGCACAGGAGTAAGCAACACTCAAATAACTCTCAATTTGCCTGTGCTGCTCTGATTTCCCTCTGCATTGCCTTGGCAAAGATGCAAGACAACCCTCCACCTGGTGTACTAGGACTAGCAACCTTCTGCTGCTGGTGTCATGTGCTATCTGGGTCTATTTCAGAGTTGTCATATATCAGGTTCACAACTTCTGAAAGGAAGAATTACATAACCAAGTTGCTCACAGCTAAGTATAATTTGGTTTGTGGAGGTATTAGAGATTGTGCCCAAAGTTGGTGAATATATAACATGTTCCTGCTTAAATAGTGCTTGTAGACTGTGCCAGATAACTTGGAATCATGGCCTTTTAGCCAAGTTGAAGAGCATTTTCCTGTGGGAATTTACTGCCTTTCACAGGAGGTGTCTCAGGTTGGCTTGTGGAACCACTTTTTCCCCATAAAGCAGAACACATCCACAAACCACAGGGCCAGAAGGCTGGACCAACTTAGCTGTTCCATTACCATTAATTATACCCCTCATAATATAATGTAATGTAATGAATTATAATGGAGGTGGATTCTATTATGCTTGTGAGCATAATTTAACTATTATAATGGATCATAATTGGATTACATTAAATTATAATGATAATTATGGACAGCCCTACCATATTCCCACAGTCTTCCTCTCTGGAAAACACTGGAGAAACACAGCATTTCCCAATGGTTGTCCAGATCATTATCCACACATTATCCATCCTGCCTTTCTTTGTCCTGGAAATTTTTGGAACATCATAAATTTTCCTTAGGTTTCCCTCATTGGATTTCCTTGGGAAGAGGCACCCAGTCCCAAAGGTTTTCCTCAGGGTTTTCCAGGTCAGAAAATTTTGGCATGCCTCCAGTGTGGATTCTGATGGACAATGGAGAAAATGTGAGATGTAACTTGATTTTGCATGCCTGCTGACCACACAAGTGCAGTGTGGGTCCCAGAGTGTGGGGCAATGTGGCTCACAAAGGAGGAGAAAAGTAGATTTGGGTGGATTTGAATGGATTCTGAAGGACAAAAGGGAAAATGCAAGATGTAGATGGATTTCGCATGCCTGCTGACTACACAAGTGCCATGTGAGTCCAAGAGTGTGGGGCAATGTGAGTGAGAAGGGAGGAGAAAAGTAGGTTTCAGTGGATCTTGGTGGATTCTCAAGGACAATGGGGAAAATGTGAGATGTAGATGGATTTTGCATACCTGCTGACCACACAAGTGCCACATGAGTCCCCCATTCTGGGGTGATGTGGCTCACAAAGAAGGAGAAAAGTAGAGCATGCAAAATCCATCTACATCTCACATTTACCCCATTGTCCTTGAGAATCCACCAAAATCTACTTTTCTCCTCCCTTCTCAGTCACGTTGCCCCACACTCTTGGACTCACATGGCACTTGTGTGGTCAGCAGGCATGCAAAATCCATTTACATCTCACATTTTCTCCATTGTCCCTGAGAGTCCACAAAAATCCACAAAAATTTACTTTTCTCCTCCCTTGCAAGCCACGTTGCCCCTGAATGGGGGACTCACATGGCATTTGTGTAGTCAGCAGGCATGTCAAATCCATCTACATCTTGCCTTTTCCCCATTGTCCCTGAGAACCCACCAAAATCCACCAAAATCTACTTTTCTCCTCCCTTGTGAGCCATGTCACCCCAGAATGGGGGACTCAGGTGGCACTTGTTTGGTCAGCCAGCATGCAAAATCCATGTACATCTCGCATTTTCCCCATTGTCCTTGAGCATCCACCAAAATCTACTTTTCTCCTCCTTTGGGAGCCATGTCACCCCCTGCTCTGGGACTCACATGGCACTTGTGTGGTCAGCAGGCAGGCAAAATCCATCTACATCTTGCATTTTCCCCATTGTCCTTGAGAATCCACCAAAATCTTTTTTTCTCCTGTATTGTAGAAAAGATAAGGACGTCAACGATTATTGTGGGTAGACGAAACACACGACGGAAAAAGAGAGATGTCAGAGCGATAGTCGAGGTCAGAGTGCGTGAGATAAGGGTGATACAGGTAAACCGTAACGTTCGAGACCATGACACCAAAAGAGACACGTACACATTAACTTTAATCTAGGATACATGCCGACCGAAGAGAACAAGGTGTCGTAAGTGGTGGACAGACAAGCAGGTTACTGAGAACAGAAACGTACTTAGTCTTAGACGTTAATCTCAAAGTAAATCTCAAGAGTATACCAATAATTCCCTACGGACCCACGTCGTCACACGAACTTACGTGGGACCGACTCACATAACAATATACACAATGGTACAAATAACAAGAACTTTATTCACTTTTAACCTGAAAATAATTTACATATAACCTGACTTATATTCACACCTTCATGCGTTTAACCCTGTAGACATGATTATTTCTAGTCACCTTGTCATGATATCGACGTACTGAGACTGGAGTGAATTTAAGTCACACATATGTGACTATTCATCACTTAATATGTGAATTAACTTCTCGACTTTCGTGAATCATAGTCACGCTAGAGAAGGACGTCACAATATGTAAACAGGAAACCACTAGTAACTCGAGTCACTATAAAAGTCGTCGAAAAACTCTAAATACATTGTCGTTCTAACATTAGGTTAAAGAGACGGTGGTGTCCACCAAAAACAAAACCTTTAACACTTGAGTCTTGATTTACGACCACATTCCAGTTCAAATCAAATCGGTGAACTATCATAATCCCTATAGTTGGTTTCTGATAAAATTGTCTCTTGGGTTAATTCTCTAAGATGAGGTCACAAGTTTATTGTGATAATGACACGTCATTGTTACGTTAAGTTTCGTGAGTGACCTCCGTACGGTTTTAAAAGGTTGGGTCTTTTGGGACTCCTTTTGGTAACCTTGACCCACGTAGAAGGTTCCTTTTAGGTTGGTCCTTTTGGATCCCTTTTAAGTACTAAAAGGTTACTAAAGGTCCGGATCCTTTTAGTAACCCTCTGTTCTACCTAATACAACACCGTTACAATTCCTTTTAGTAACCATTTGTGTCACAAAGAGGTCACAAAAGGTCGTTCTGTCAGTCATCCTTATAGATAGTAATAGACTACCAAAATGTTTCCAAAATGTCCTCCCTCTTGGTATCCTGTAGTATTACATCTAGTCATATTTTTGACTTCCTTATAGATGTCAAAAGGGTTTCACAAATACGTACCTTTTGGAACCCCCTTATATTTTAAGTGTACGTTCCATGTGACATCCTCTTAGAGTCCCTTAAGATTGGACCTTTTAGACTAACCTTTGGGATTTAAACTAACATTTAAAGGATACCTTAAGGTTACTATCCTTCGGGACCCCCCGAACCCCTTCTATACCCCCTTAAGAAAACCCTTTATGAACCAAAAGGTGAGACCTTTTCATACCTCTAAGGTGGTCTTAGGATATCTTAGTTGGTCTTAGTACATTTTAGGTGGTCCTAGTACATCTCGTCTTAGGTACTCTTAACATTTCTTAGGTTTTAGAACTGCTTAGGTGTTCTTAGTACTCCCTAGTTGATCTTAGGTGGTTTTATTACCTCTGAGACGGTCTTAGGTGGTCTTAGTAAGGTGCAATACCTTCTCTTACACTCTATATCTACCTAAAACGTACGGACGAATGGTCTGTTCACGGTACACTTAGGGGGTACGACCCCGTTACACCGAGTGTTTCCTCCTCTTTCTATCTAAAACCACCTAAGAGTTCCTGCTACCTCTTTTACGTTCTGGATCTACCCGAAACATACGGACGACTGGTGTGTTCACGGTGGAGTCAGTGTCACATCCCGTTACACGGAGTGGTTC
>MU134303.1:20380-33183 GCA_015039355.1 Ramaria rubella | reverse complement strand
CTGGTAGATTATGGTAAACTCTGGTGGATTCTGGTGGACTCTGGTAGATTTTGGTGGATTTTGGTAGATTCTGGTAGATTCTCATGGATTCTCATGATTTTCTTGGATTCTCATGGATTCTTGTAGATTCTGGTGGATTCTGGCAGATTCTGGTGGATCCTCATAGAATCTGGTAGATTTTGGTGGATTCTCATAGATTCTGGTGGATTTTACAAGATTCTGGTTGATTCTATAGGGTTCTGGTGGAATCTCCATAATTTTTTAGGGTGGAAAACCAAGCATTTCCCAATTTTTTTCCCCATGTTTTCCCCAAGTTTCCCCTAGGTTTCCTATCATCGGAATGCCATAGGAAAATTATAATCTAATCCAAGATTTCCCATGGGATTTTCCAGGTTATAATTCCCTGATGAGACCATGAATTCCCCTACAACACTGGAGGCATGCCAAAATTTTCTGACCCAGAAAACCCTATGGAAAATCTTCAGAAATGGTTGAGGATGCCAATGATTTATCTAGATAGGAAAACTGTTTGGAAACAGAATGTTTGCCAATGATTTTCTGATCCCATGAAACTTTAATAAAATCACTCAGAATAACTTGAAGCAATTGAGAGGACAATTGTAGGGAAATAGCTTTTCCCATGTTTTCCCATGTTTTTCACTGTTTTCCTATTTTTTCCTCTCAATTTTCTCAATCTATTCTGAGTGATCTTATCAAAGTTTCCTGGGATCAGAAATCATTGGCAAACATTCTGTTTTCACACAGTTTTCCTATCCAGATAAATCATTGGCATACTCAACCATTTACAAAGATTTTCCATAGGGTTTTCTGGGTCAGAAAATTTTGGCATGTCTCCAGTGCAATGTACTTTCCATGTGAATTTTATATTCTCCCACAGTTTTCCATGGATAAACACTTTGGAAAAACTGTAGATATTCCTTCAATTTTTAGACCGACCTACATTATGATTCCCCAGGGTTTTCCCTCCTGAAAAATCTTTGGAAAAACATCAGATAATGATAGATATTCCCACTGACTGTCTTGCCAGAAAACACTGGAGAAACACTCTGTTTACCAATGATTTTCCTAGGCCTGGAAATCTTTGGAAAATTGTGGAATTTCCCTAGGTTTTCCTAGTTGGATTTTCCTTGGAAGATGCACCCAGTTCCAATGGTTTTCCTCAGGGTTTTCCAGGTTGGAAAATTTTGGCATGCCTCCAGTGATGTTCATTCTGCAATCACGAAACTCTCTATTCACTCCCCACCTACAATGGAACTCCTTCATCAATTCTTAGGTTTAGCATGCCAACTCGACTTCACTTTCAGCTCAAGATGGATCCCAATGTGAGAGAACCCAATTGCTGACACCACATCTAGGTTCCAATTTAGCTCCATGTTCACCACTGCACCTGCCCTATTGTGCAAACCTACAGGCAAAAAACTCTCTCTCAAAGCAATGAAATTCTATCAAACCCATCCTCCGATCACCCTCTCTTTGTAACAACATTCGGTCTTTGGCTGCATTCACAAGTCACCTCTCCCAGTCCTCCGGCCTTTCATGGTTCCATCCTATATGGTGTGTCTGCCGCCATGGGTGTCCTGTCCATCACCTGTGCTTTCAGCCAGCCTTTTGCTTTAGACCACAATATCATGTTGTTCACCAAACCGTAGCGCAGAGATAGACATGTCTTAGTAAGGTAGGTACTCAGATAAGTCAACATGTACCATGTGACTTAACAATTGTCAACATCGACGTGTACATCCAACCTTTGAGCCTCTCCGACACTTCATATGCAACTCTCTTTCATGTCCTCCACAGCCCTTGGGGAACTTCAAAAAAACCATGAAAGGTTACAAGGTCGGGCAGTTGACAAACAGGTGCAGTAGATGCATGGATGATAATGCAAGGTGCAACAAGCGAAAAAGAGACCATGAGCGGGAGCACAAAATGGTCATGGAATGGCTACAAGTCTCCCTAGAGGATTTTTTGCCCAAACTCAAAGTGTCTGAGGATTTCGACCTTGAATTACAGGTTTCTCTTGACATGACTGATCTCATTCCCATTGGTTTGACAAGCAAGGAACATTGAAATTGATGAAGTGAGTTTAAAAAAGCATAGCAAATCTGTATCTATCTGAATGCATGATCTCAGATTGAACCCTCCGAGATCACATCATTTTCATCTTCACCAATGCCCAGCTGTTCTACAAAAAAAACAACTCATTGAGGGATGGCTACAATGAAGGATTCCAGGTATTTGATAAAGTCCTACAGTTTCTGTATAGTTACTAACTTCTAAGTATCCACTGTAGTCTCATGATTTGGATTCATATTTCAGCAAAGAGACACATTCAGACTTTTCCATTGCAAACCGTGGAGAATCAGTCTGCCGGTTCGGAAGGCATTGACCCTGCATTTTTAGCATCATTGGAAAACTCATTAAGGTCTGTTCAGACTTTTTCAGCTGCCGTTCATAACAATCGTCAAACGATGCCTGCCACCAATGGCAGGGATGGGGTTGTCTCTTGCGTATTGATAGGATACCACTATCAGTCTGCTACTACTGATAAGGAGAACAAGTGTCCATAATTTTGAATGTAATTGTGAAAATGATATGATTAATTTTAACTGGAATATTCTACACCCGTCGACTTATTCAAGTAACTACTTACTAGGACACACGACTGCTACAGAACCAAAGTAATTTGCCTCTGGGGTCACATGATTTAGACGCTCCCCAGACGATTTTAGTGGGCATTTAACGTCTCGTCACCAAGTGCTTGACAACACAACACAACACTGTGCAGCATAGCGCAGCGCAGTCTAGCCCTGCCCTTGCTAATACACAAAGGCAAAACACAAAATGCAAAACGCAAAATGCAAAACACAAAACACAAAACATAACATGCAAAATGCAAAACGCAAAACACAATGCAAAACACAAAATGCAAATGCAAAACACAAAAGCAAAACTGTTACGGATCCCTATAATGTAATTATAGTCTCCTGGTCTTGTTTATAGGGTTCCAAGTGTTTCTAATCAGTGGTTCTCTTTATTTTTCTATTTCTTGTCACTGCTCCTGAGTTCACTATTAATGATCCACAAGAGTCCACAACTTGGGTTGCTGACCTAAAACTTGCCAAATCAGTAACTCAGCTTCAACTCAGCTGCTGACCAATAATTACCATTATTGTAACCCAGCAGCTGAGGTAAGCCAACTCATTGGTCAGCAGGATCATTAATTAGCTCCACAGCAGGTGACTTCTTATTTATCATCCAATATTAATTAGCTAGAGACATTATGACATCACTACAACCCCAAATCTGAGCCTGAATGCTATGATATTATGTCAGCATCATAGTTATTCATGAGTCAGTAATTTAGTGACATCATAGTCATCTCTAGCCAATAGTTAGCTTCATATTAATAGTGTAGAAGCTTCTGGAAGATTCTAACCATATATGGCAGCTGCCAGAACCTTCCAGCAGCTTCCATTCTATTGTTAGACCTTCCTAAAGCGTCTAGGGTGTCTCAGATGTAAAGCTATAAGTATAGCTCTAGGTAGCCTTGCAAAAAGCAATCACACACACATTTCACACCCCACTTCTGCCTGAAGCCTGAGTCTTCTATCAGATGCCTGAAGAACTTGACCTAGCTGAAAAACTCTGTAGGAGCCTCCCTCAGTCTGCCTCTCACTTTGTAGGAGTGAAGCACAATCTCTTCAGCTTTTCTCTGCTTTAGTTGGAGCTCTGTAGTTTGTAGGACCAGAGTTAAAGACTACTAGTCTGTGTAAGCAAACCACCACTTTTCCATTTTAATTGACACTTTGTTGCTTGTAGGGCCAAATATCAATTGCTGGCTTGTGTTGGGTATCATCACTTCTAATTAATTGAAGCTTTGTTGCTTGTAGGGCCAAAGTCTAATCAATAACTAGTGTTGGGGTGTAGTACACTTTCTATCTAATCAAGTTATGTTGCTTGTAGGGCCTTAGCTTGATTACTAGCTTGTGTCAGCACAAAGCTACCACACTCTATCTTATCTGGGCACTGTTGCTTGTAGGGCCTTTGTCTAGCTAACTAGCTTGTGTTAGTCATGACTTTATCAACTCTCAAGTTAGTTTTAACTTGCTGTTGTTGGTCTTGTCCCTTTGCCCCTTGTTTCTTGGCTATCCTTTTAGTCTTTCAATTGAACAGCTATTCAATTGATACGACCTTGAGCCTAGTCGTCTAAGTCCACTTTCCCCATATATTGCATATAAAAACAAAGCATTGGAACCCTGTACGCTCTTTAGTTTCAAGTATTATCCTGATCAGACTAGTAGCCTTGCTACAAGTGCTTTGAATTGCATTGTTACTGCAAAGTAATAGTGTTATTTGGACACCAGAGTAGAATTTCTTAATTGGGTTCTCCGTTAAAATAGTCTTTGGTTGATATCCCCTTGAACACTATCGGTGGCTAGACTAAGCTTGATTGTGTACCTTACACCAACATTTAGTTCTGAGTTTACAGTTTCCAAAACATTGGTGGACATTCTGGGAACAGCTTTGACTTTGACTAGTTGCCTCAACTGGATAAGCCAAAGGCAAGTCAGTCGATTACCAAGTCACTTTTGAATTTGGTCTCTTCTACACTTGAAGCTTCACGGTCTCAGTTAGAAGACTCATACCAAATGTCTTCCCATTCTATTTCCTCTCCTCCTTCTCCTCCTCTTTTTCTACCTACCACCTATCCCATCACCAAACAGGGCAAGGCCTCAGTTTGAAATTTATCATCCCACATCTTTTCATTCCAAGAAGCCACCAGTCACAATGTCAGCCTCAGGTAAAACCGTTATGTCTGAGCATTCCTCCTTGACCTTCAAGAATGTTCAAGAGTCTTCTTCTAAAGACACTCCAGGACATGGCTCAAGTCTGCCTATTCGACACAGGACACCTGTCAGTTTCAAAAGGGACCAGTCTGAATCCTTCCTCTCATGAGATAGAATGGGATTTCAATGGTCCCTTGCTCAATGGTCCTTTGCCCAGTGACATTACCTTTGACAACAGCTCTCCAATACTGTTTAAGACTACTGAAAGGTGAAAGCTTGTACAGCAGAATTATATGCTTTGCCAGAGAAGAGATGAGCTTCTTTCCATAACAGAAAGTCATATTGATCGTACTAATGCTCCTGGATTTAGAGCTATGGCCCTCTATTCAGAGAGTGTTCAAGTATCAGCTTGATCACCTGGATGCAGCTCTAGTAGCTTATCCAGTACAACTCTCTGAAGATGAAGTTGGTTATTGCTTTGATCTCAGGAAGTATGGTTCTGTGATTGACTGCATGGAAAAGATTGCTATAAAGCGTTCAGGAGTTCTAGAGAGATTTTCACTGCCTGCTCCTTCAATTCCTAGCTTGCCTAAAGAATGGACCAGTGATTCTCTTTGGAGCTTGCAGGATATTGAAATGCTGTGCATTATGCTGCGTGAAGATGTGGAAAATTTCATATCATTCTATTGGGACTTAGTTTCCAAAGAGAAGGGCAATTATAGGCCTTCAGATGACAACATGTCATCTCCAGCCTTTCCCCCTCCTCCTTTGAGTAACATTAACATGGAACAATTTACAAAGTGTTATGCAGCTGCACATGAAGCCTATCACAGGAAGTGTTTGGCTGAACAGCTCTTTAATGGTGCTATACCTAGTCCCACAAAAAGAGTTGAAGTTAGAGATGTACCACCTCATCTGTCAGTTCAGGGTAAAACAAAGGAAGATCATCATCCTTATGTTCCCCATTCTGTTCAGTTGAATCCTGATCAAGATGGCCCAATTGATCATAGTTTCATAAAGCATAGACAGTCGGCAGCCTACAATAGAGGTCCCAGATTGTCAGCTTTGAGCAACTCCTTATCATAGGCTTCCAACTAAGCTCACCAGCTCTGAGGGTCTGGAAGAAATGTTTGGTTCTAGCAGAGAGTCTAGGCACTCTAGGAGAGCTACAATGTTTAACATTCCAGAACCTCCCTATCAGACTGTTTCTACACCTGCCAATGTAGAGTCTACAGCTGGAGCTCCTCCAGGAGATGATGACCCTTTAGATGATGATGACTCTGATGTGCCTTCATCCCCTACACCTAATGTGCCTAGACCTAGAAAGTCATTTCCTCCCCATGGAGATAACTATCCTGGTCAAGGTGGTGGTGGAGGTGGCCCACCTAGTGGAGATCCACATGGTACTTCTGGTGCAGACGTAGATCCTGACGGGGGGGATCCCAGAAATATTTCACTTGCTGATGAGCTTGGCCTTAACACAAATAAGAGAGAAGCTTATTTTGACAACAAACTGCGTCCTGAAATTGTTCCAGAATGGGATGGCAATCCAGACACTCTAGCTCAATGGATATTGAAAGTGAACCATATTTCACATAGGTCACCTACAGTATTCCAACAGCTTGGAGAAATTATTCCTTTGAGATTGTGCAAGGGTGCTGAAAGATGGTTCTTTTCATTGTCCTTGGCATATTGTCAGGAAGCCTCCCAAGACTGGCAAAGCATTAGAGAAGTCATTGGTGCTTATTACATGAATAGATCTTGGCTAGATCGCCAGAAGTCTAGAGCAAACAAAGCTTCATTCAGAGAAGCAGGCCACTCTTTAGAAACTCCTAGTGAGTACTTTGTGAGACAGGCAGAATTGTTGAAGCTTGTCAGCAAGCTTTCAGATTCTGAATTGATCATGGAAATTATGAATGGTGCCCCTGCTTTCTGGCATGCAGTGATTGATGCTTAAAGATGTGACACGGCGGTTGAATTCCAGGCTGCTATCAAGTATCATGAGGAGTCTCTTTCCAATGCTCCATTCACTCCTAGTGAAAGCTTGGAAAAGCATCTCAAAAACTTGGAGAGTGTGCTTCATTCTAGAAGCCCTAGACCTGACTTTAGGAACAAGCCTTATCAAGATGCTCATTCTCATTTAGTAGGATGGTCATCCAAGTTAGAGCCTCCTAAGCATCCTAAGGATGACTCTAGTGTTTCCAGTAGAGCTACTCCAGAGCAGAAAGGTGCCAGGGGTTGTAATTATTGTGGCAGTCACAAACATTGGGATAATGAGTGCAAGTACTCTAAATCAGACACTCGCAGAGCTCACTCCTATTATGTTATACATGATGATGAAGCTCAGCAAGCCTATGATGACCTCTGTCAGAAATCGGATGAGGAATCAGAATCAGAATTTGTAGAAAATGCTCATACAAATTTTACTTCTTCTAATTCTGAACCTACAGTTGAAACTGTTCTGGATTCTGATAGTACAGATTTGACAAACAATGAGGAAGCTCACTGCAGTCTTGTAAAGCCTGCCTTGATGATAGTATGCCTTGTCTGGGGGGATCCAAGCCTGATAACAAGACAGAAAGTTTGAGCACTCCATCTGAAAAGTCAAAGTCCAGTTCTTTAAATTGCAGAACACGTCACAGACTTCTGCAAGAAGCTAAACATGTAGCCTCCTTCCTAAGAGCTACTAAGCTTAAAGGATGGGCACCTAACTCATTGATGAAGTTGCAAAGATACATGTCTCGTCTTGCAGGCTGGGCATTTCTGGGAACCAATGCTACTTCTACCACAGTCCGGTTGGGAGAGTATGGTCAGAATAAGAAGACTCTAATTGCTGATTCTGGATCAGACATCACTCTGATTTCTCAAAAAGCTTTGGACTCTATGTCTAATCCTCCAAAGGTCAGAACTGGTCAACGAGTCAATCTTATTCAGGTTACTGGTGCGTCTAAGATTTCTGGTTATGTTTCCTTGCCCATATTCTTTGACACTGATTCTGGACCTGTCCAAATTGATGTTGAAGCTTATGTGGTCAAAGGCATGTCTACACCAGTGATTCTAGGTAATGACTTTGCAGATCAATACTCTATCTCAATCATGAGAGAGAATTGTGATGGCTACTTGTCATTCAGAAACACTGGTCATAAGACTCAGATCCAGAATTCTGTAGGCAATTCACTTCAGGATGACAATGGGCATTCTTTTAAGATTAGAACTTTGCAAAATTTGCCTTCAATGCTTGCAAAGTTCAAAGCTCATAGGCATCTTAAGAAGTCAAAGAAGCAGCTTAGAGCATGCATAGCAAATTCTGATGTGCAGGCTCTAAAGTCTATAATGATCCCACCTGGAAGTGCTGCATTAGTCCCTGTAACTATACACTTTCCTGGTAACACCAATGAGGTGTATGTTGAGATAAAATTTTACACTCTTCCAAAGGTGTAGAAGATTTTTATGGAATTTCAGATGCAGTTGTATCATGTCACAAACCTGAGTTGTTTGTGAGCAACTTTTCGAAATCTCCTGTAAACATATATCCAGGACAGTTATTGGGACATGCACACAATCCCTCTGCTTGGCAATATTTCTAGGATTGAGCCTGAAAGACTTTGTTTGCTACAGCAGCATTCAAACTTGATTCAATCAGTAGCACAAAGCCTGTCTAATGCTCCTGCTATGAATCAACCAGAGTCTGATGGTTCAATAGAAGAAGCATTGGAGAATAGTGGTCCAAAGACTCAAGAGCTGCCTCCTGAATTGGTTATGGAATCTAGGTTAATCCAAGAAATTGATTTCTCTCCAGACCTTGATTCATCACAACTTCAAGCCCTCCATAAAGTAGTCCTGAAACATGCAAATGCATTTGGACTAGATGGAAGGCTTGGGTCATATGATGCCAAGGTTGAAATCAATTTGAGGCCTGGCACTAAGGAAATCTCCCTACCTCCTTACAATGCCTCTCCTGCTAAAAGAGAAGTCATTGATAAGCAGATGGATGCTTGGATCAAGCTTGAGGTTATTGAGCCATCCAAAAGTCCATGGGGATTTCCTGTGCTCATTGTTTATCGGAATGGCAAACCTCGGATGTGTATTGACTATCGTAAACTCAATGAGAAAACAATACCTGATGAGTTTCCATTACCAAGGCAAGATTCTATCTTGCAGGCGCTTACTGGCTCTCGCTGGTTGTCAACCCTTGATGCACTTGCAGGGTTTACCCAGCTCAGTATGGCAGATGATGCTAAGGAAAAAACTGCATTCAGAACTCATAGAGGACTCTATCAATTCAAACGAATGCCTTTTGGGTATCGTAATGGACCTAGTGTGTTCCAAAGAGTCACTCAAACAGTTCTAGCTCCTTTCCTTTGGATCTTTGCTCTGGTATACATTGATGACATAGTGATCTATTCAAAAACATTCAAGGATCACTTATATCATCTTGACCAAGTTTTTGATGCTATCAAAAAGTCGGGAATCACTCTGGCTCCCTCCAAAAGTCATCTAGGATTTCAATCCTTAATGCTTTTAGGCCAGAAAGTGTCTAGGCTTGGCCTGTCCACACATAAAGAAAAGGTGGATGCTATATTGGAATTAGCAAGTCCAAAGAATTTGCATGAATTGCAAACTTTCCTTGGCATGATGGTTTACTTTTCTGCTTACATGCCATTCTATGCATGGATAGTAGCCCCCTCTCTTTGAGCTCCTTAAAAAAGATGCTTGTTGGGAGTGGGGTGAAATCCAGCAAGAAGCCTTTGACCTAGCCCAAGCTTGCTCTAGTAAGCTAAACTCTGGATGGGCTAAAATGTGTTTGAAATTTTTAGACTGAAATTTTTGACCCTCTCCTGTGAAAATAGCTGAAAAGAAATTGGGAAAAAATAGCCAAAAATATATAAAGCCTTTAATTCATCTTTTAAAACAGTCTGGATAGTTATTTGAATCTTCCCGGTCTGAAAAGAAGCTGAACATTATGTAATCATATTAATATCCATAAAAATGCCCTGCCCAGCTTTCCGGTGCAACTTGTATTTCTTAACTGCCTGTTCAGCTTGCTTTTCAAATAGGAGGGTCATTCAGGATCAGAAGGTTGTTTCATAACTTTATCCAAATGTGCATTTAATTTATGATGTATTATAACCAACACATTTAAAAGCTATGTTTCTGAATATAGATGGACATTCTGAATGAAGTAGAATTGTTAGAAGTTCTATGTTTATGTTGTATTTAACTATCTGTTACGTACATTCAGGATTTTTTGGATGAGTGTATATAAGAGATACATACCATCACAATTTTGATCTGTTATAATACAGAAGCCATATAACAATGTTTTACAAGTATAAATAAGCAATGATGATATAGAGTGCAACTAGACATGATGTGTATCATAGTATGTTAGACATACAATAAAAGTTATGGCTACATTGAGATAGGCCTGTTGAATAAAATATGTATCATTAGTAAAAGCAAGATATTGTATAAAATTTTAAACAACTTTAGATCATACATATGTATCAATAGTTAGCGTAAACATTAAAATAGATGTAAAGCTATTAATTCTGATGTGTGATTGAGATAATGTACATTTAGTCTGCTTGTTTGCAATCTCAATACATGTGAATGGCCCTTTCTGCTTGTTTGTAAATAGTATATCTTTTATGTATTGATTGAAGACATTACCTGTAAGCATCCATATACTGGTAGGACTTTCAAAAAAACCTTTGGATACAACGGTGGTGCAGTGATCCAGGCACAGTGGTACCTCAACTCGAGCAGTTGCAAAGGTGCCATCTGCAACCTCTGAGAATTCTAAAAAGACGGATGGACTATTAAAAACTCAAGTGATTAGTCAAATACATGTACCTCACAGGCTCAATCAGATTCAGCTCACAATGAAATTTCAGCAAAAAAATACATTTGTGGCCAGCTCCTTCAATTGTTGTAGCATGGATTTTTCATTGGAAAAATCACTCTGAAGAGACAAAACCTGTGACATGCAACAGTCATTGCGAGCAGGCTGCACACCGAGTGTTGCGTCATCAAAGTAGGTTGGTTCCCCATCTTCTTCAAGGTGCCCCTGTGCCTCTTCCTCCAGCTTGACTTGTGTCAAACTTTTGTGGAGACCTCAACTAAACTGGGGTCACTCTCTTCAGCGGTGAATGTGCTAGGCACATAGTCCAGAGATCTTCATCCACATTGGCCAGCTTGCTTTGGTGGGTGCATGTGCTGTATCTCTAGAAGCTTGAGACCGTTTGGGCATCTGGAGGAGACCGTTTTACCAGACCACCGACAGGAAAATTTGACCCCTCTTACTAAGCTTATGTAATTTTTCCCAAAATTTGGGATTCAACTCCTTTCAAGATTCCAAATTATTCCCGAGAAGTCCAGGAACCTGGGGTGAGACTAGGCAGCCAGGAGCAATGTAGTCAAGAAGTGACTGTCCACACTATAGAACTAACAAGTCCTAAGAATTTGCACGAATTTCAAACTTTCCTTGGTATGGTGGTTTACTTTTCTGCTTACATGCCATTCTATGCATGGATAGTAGCCCCTCTATTTGAGCTCCTTAAAAAAGACGTTGGGAGTGGGGTGAAATCCAGCAAGAAGCCTTTGACCTAGCCAAGCTTGCCCTAGTAAGCTCACCAGTGAGAGCATATGCCATCCCTGGTCTAGGATACAGGCTTTATTCAGATGCATGTGATGTGGGCATTGCTGCAATCTTGCAACAGATCCAGCCCATTCAAATCAGAGATTTGAAGGGTACCAACATCGATAATAAATTGCTTGCAGCATATGAGGCTGGACTACCTATCCCACAACTTGTGATTCCTGTCTCTAAGGAGGAAACACTTCCAACTCCTGGAGACTGGAGTTCACAGTTTGAAGATACTTCTGTTCAAGTTGAGAGAGTAATTGCTTACTGGTCTCGTACCATGAAACCAGCTGAGAGAAATTACTAGAGAAGCATTGGCATTAGGGGATGGATTGATCAAGTTTCAGCCATACATTGAAGGTGAACAAGCCACTGCCATTACAGATCATGCAGCCTTAGTTTGGAGTTGTACCTTTCAAAATGTGAACAGGAGACTTCTTACATGGGGAACTGTATATGCTGCCTATCCAGATCTCAAAATTGTGCATCCTGCAGGTCGTGTGCATTCAAATGTTGATCCCATCTCTAGGCTGAGAAGGAACATACCTTTTCAACAGGGACCTTTGACTGACAGCTCTACCCACACAATTTTGGATCAGGATCAGGACTCTTTGTCAGAATTCTATTCAGGAATAGACCCTCATTTTGAAGCTAGAGCACTCAGTCTAGTATCCAGCTTTGAAGAAGAAAACTCTCAAATCCTACCTTCTACCACTCATACAGATGTGTTGGTAGAGAGTCAGGCTGGGAGTGATCTAAAAATCAATTTCATTGCTTCAAAATGTTACAGTCTAGTAGCAGCACTAGCTCCTGAAGAAATCGACAAGTTTGTGGCAGCATATGGTGATGATCCATACTTTGGAAGAATCAGGAAGGAATTACAATCGGAAGAGAATTGGATCGCACCCAGTCAACCATTATTCTCAGAAAATGACAATGGATTGTTATTTTTTGAGGATTGGAATGGTAATTCTAGACTGTGTGTTCCCAAGAGTCAAAGAGTGGAAATTATGGCAGAAATTCATGATGGACTCACTGAATCAGCCCATGCTGGCTACCATAAAACCTACAATTGCCTTGTGAGTACCTATTATTGGCCTCGGATGAGCAGGGATGTCAGGAAATATGTGGTTAGCTGTGATATTTGCCAGAAGGCTGAGCCAAAGAAACATGCTCCTGTAGGCTTGCTCCAGCCTATTCCTATTCCATCCAGACCCTTTGAAGTGGTGACTATGGATTTTATTCCAGAATTGCCTGACAGCAATGGGTTCAATAACATATTGGTTATAGTGGATAAACTTACAAAATATGCTGTGTTTATCCCTACAACAAATACTGTTAACGAAATA
>MU134302.1:644704-669677 GCA_015039355.1 Ramaria rubella | reverse complement strand
ATATGAACTCTGGCAATGTCCTTGGTGCCGGTTGGTCATAGAAGCAGCAGAAATGCATTGACGGGTGATTATTGACCGTATTAGTCCTCTAGGTTGGCTTCAGACGACTATCAAGGATGGACAAAGGAGCAGCTCCGCTACATCGTACCTGGGTCCAGAGTTCATCAATCGACCAAATCTTCACGTTCTCATCAATTCGCGAGTGACGCAACTTGTCCAAACTAGCCAAGCCCATGAACCTCTGGCGTTCAACACGGTAGAATTTGTGCAGGGAGTCGGAGTTAACACAACTTGTGTGTTTGTTTCTTTATTTATATCAGATGTATGTATCTTAGACGTCGACAGCCTCGAAGATCCAGGTGACGGCTTCGAAAGAAGTCATTCTTTCAGCGGGAACTGTAGGCACACCTTACATTCTGATGAACTCAGGGATCGGAGACGAAGAGGAATTGCACGGTGTCGGAATCAAAGCAATACTCCATCTCCCGAGTGTTGGAAAAAATGTGTCGGATCAGCCTTTTTTAGGCACTGCCTGGTTCGTAAACTCCACAGACACGCTAGACAATATCGAACGCAACGCAACACTCTTTGACGATGCCTTCGGGTTGTGGAATAGAACACATACCGGGCCTTTCGATGGAACTGGCTTATCACATCTTGCATTCTTACGTTTACCAGAAAATGCGTCAATATTCGAGCAGATATCAGATCCTGCCGCTGGGCCCCGTAGTGCACACTTTGAATTGTTGATCCAGGTAAGCTAACCTTTGAATTTCCAGCTTTGTTCAGTTTGCAATGATGATTGCGCAGAACAAGGACATTGGCATGGCTCCTCCTACTGGCAATTTCATGAGTATTGGAGTGGCAGTTGTGAGTCCACTTGGAGGTGAGTTATACTTACTGTATGCCTTCAAACGTATGTTAATACCGTTCCAGTTGGATCGGTGAAGCTTGCGTCCAACAATCCATTCACATCGCCTCTCATCGATCCAGGTCTCCTCAATACCGAGTTCGACATGTTCACTATGCGTGCTGGTATCAGAAGTGCCCAGCGGTTCGTCACTGCACCTGCATGGAAGGGCTATACCCTTCAGCAAACTGGTGCCCTTGCAAACGCCACAACGGACGATGAACTTGACGAATTCATCAGGCAAAATTCAGGTTCCTCAGCGCATTTAGTGGGAAGCGCAGCTATGTCAGCTAAAAACGCCGACTACGGAGTGGTGAATCCCGATTTGCTTGTCAAGGGCATCATCAATCTCCGCATCATTGATGCATCTGTTATGGTGAGGATTTACCATTTTACATCATGAAACACTCAGACCAGGGATATACAGCCGTTCATTCCGTGTGCGCATACTCAGGCAGCGACATATGCCATCGCTGAGAGGGGCGCTGATTTAGTCAAGATGTCATGGACTTGAACAAGCAAAGTTTCCTTTCATTATACAACACGATGGGTGTTGGCCCAAAAGTGTTTTGACTGTACTTGTAAATATGGGGTTATGAAAACTCCAGACTTCTTTCCACCGGCCCGATCGACTTCTAGTAACTCGTTGTCACCCACATATATAGTTCCTACTAGAAGTATGTCGATTTTAAGAGTGGTGACGACAGAGTTGGTAGCGGTGAAGATCTTCAAACATTTGAAGAATCCACATTCGTCGAGTGTGTTCCAACCATGTAATTGATGAGAAGGGGCCCAGGGTAATTGCCTCATGGTTATAAGGAGAAAACCTAGTAAATATGTCACTACAATCAGGGAAATAATTCAACATCAGGGCGGTTTAAATCGCCACAAAAATCCTTTCACCCTCCAGCTCCTGATCCATTCCTTTTCAAGCGATCCAAATGACCGCAGTGCCGTCTCCATCGTTTCCGTAGAATACAGTGGTCACCAGAGGCCACCGATTCACGTCAACGATGCAGCCATTGATAATACCGCAATAGCAGAATATTTAGAGCTCCGGATACAGTTTCCCATATGATCGCAATCTTATTCGAGAGTGGGAGTACAAAGAATACAACTTTACCGCGCGGCTGAGTCACGTTTCGCGGGGGAGATTTGTGGAAAGAGTAAGGTGTATGAATCGGAGTATGGTGTCAGGACTACCAAAGCGGTCCGAAGGTGCTACCAGTGGAGGGCAAAAATCAAGGCGAAAAGTGGATTGCCGGAACTATTCCTGATACGCTTGAGAAGATAATGAAGACCATTTAATAGTCTAGGTATTACATGCGGCCCCGGGGATCATCTTGAAAATCTTTGGGAATATTATTACCAAAATTCAATATTGTGAATCTGGAAATACCTCTTTCATCTCATACTTGTCTCATACCCCAACAAAACACAAGTCAGGGGGGGCTGCACCATAGTTAGCCCAGTCGAACACGTGGTGACCTATCTAGCGACTGGTAATAATCATGATGCTCCAGACGTCGCTCTGGATATTGAGTGGAACGCTGGAACTCGGATGCCAGGGTTCCATTTCTCTACCTTTCCATTCGACTCGGAGATGTGGGTAAGAATCAGGAGTCTACATTGTTGCGCCACGCATCGCGGCCTAACGGTTAATTTCTCAATCTTGGTGCTAGGAAGCCAACACCAACGCCAAGAGTTTCACCGTCTCGGATCCCAAACCACAGCACATTTGCTGGGTTTCTGTAGACTCGGCGTTGGAAAGCAGACGTGTGTCTGTGGTGTTGTGGATACGGTCCCTTGGGCTGTACGGGCATGTGTGGGCATTTCAAGGTCGTGTTTAGGCTGCGTAGTTAAGGTGACTCCACTTTCTTCCCCGAAATGGGTGAGCTAGATGCACGTCAAAACACAAGGTTTGGAGGGGGCTGGCTGGTTTAGAGACTGCGATAGAATGGGACGAAACAGTACTCTCTTGGACGAACACTGTGCAGCCGTACTCAAGTCCGTTGAAGGACCTATGTTGAAGTGCTAGGCGTATTGACGGGGATCGGAATGACTCCAACAACTACTATGATGTCACAGGTTCCCCACATGTAGGTTGACTATAATAATTAATTTAGCAACTATTTGACTTATTTATAATTCATCTATGTTCAATACTTACAAATGGCAGACCATAGAGCTGAGAATTTGGGAGACGAAAGGTGAGGATGCAAGAAGGCTGTGTTTGATACGATCTAAGCATAAGACGTGAAGCTGCAAAATTGGAGGTGCTTAAGATTGTGATGGCGGAACATAGCGTGGATGCAGACATACCTGGTGATCCGATCAAGCCTTCTCCCCAATCAGGGGAGGTGGGTAGAGCACAAACAACCTGGAGACAGTAGAGGCGGACTCAGGGGCGATCTGGCTGTAAGCTTGGATTATAAGAGCTCATTCCCGATCAAAGTGATTCACTCAGGAATTGGAGGGTAGTATAAACAACTAACCTGGCCTATAACATAACACCGGTATCAAAATGTTCAAACATTTGAGGCAGATTGATGCTAAAGGATTTGTCCAAATATCTAAATGGCATTGGCCAGACTCATGAGTGCCAGCCGAAGCATCCTAAAACGGCGCAGGCTGCAATTCGGGTTCGTTGAAACAGCGGGGAGGACAATCATTGGAATAGAAAATACCTTGAACAATCCGAGACTTCACTTTGCACCATGGCGCCGACCTGTGCCGGAGGACCTGAAATTCAAGGGACGGGAAGGCGGGGCGAATGTCGGTGAGGAGGACGTCCATGTGCTCGTGCTGGAGGAGAGAGGCCAACTGCATCGTGTTTATTCATGCATGGGTCCGCTGCGGGGCGTGGGTCCGTGAGCGTACGAGTGATGCATGGCAACGATGTGTAGTGGGATGGGCTGTACACCACTGACGCCGAAGCCAGTGCTAATGCCGTAGTATATGCTCTTGCCGGTGTTCATATTCGCGTCGATGATGTTGCATGGACGTGTCATCGTGTTCTTTGACGGCGGGATCGGAGGAGAGGATGTGTTCGGTAAGCGGGCAGCAACGATGACCGGAAGGCAGAGCGTGTTGCTATCAACAGTGATTTGCTTGCCTGCGTTGTGGGGTCGTGAGCAGGGCAATGCATAATAATTAGGGACACGCACCAGTACTGGTCGAGCTTAACCCGAAAGCGAAGAAAACATTGAGGAGCGGTGTGCGTGGCAAAGACTGGCTCTGTGGGGTGGGGCAGCATGCATCATCTCTAGATGCTAGGTTGACTACCAGCCTCGAATCTCGATGTAGGCATTTGCTGGGCGGCTGTGGACTCGGCGTTGGCAAGGCTACGTGAGTCTGTGTTGTGGATACGGTCCCTCGGGTTGTGCGGGCATGAGTGGGTATTTCAAGGTCGTGTCTAGGCTGCGTAGTCTAGGTGACTCGATTTCCTACCCAGAAACGAGTGAGCCAAGTGTAGATCGAAACACGAAGTCTGGAAGGGATGGTTTCGAGGCTGGGATGGAACGGGACGAAACAGTATTCTCTTAGATGAACACCGGGCAGCCGGTCATATAATATTCAAGTCCGTTGAAGGGCTGAAGCCCTGGGCGTCACGGTGGGTGCTGTCGCACTTGACAGGGATCGGAGCGCAGACTCCAACATGATATGATGTCACGGTACGGCTAGGGGGCGGCGGACTGCAGATTTTGCTCCGGGCGCCGTGATTGGTGCGGAGATCGTTGGAGATGCGTGATGCGGTTGAAATGGGAAGACGAAAATGATGCATTGGATGAGCTCAATATCCGTAGTGTGTGAACTTGGTGCTCAGCGGGCGTGGGACTCGGCAGGAGTGGAGGTATGAAGCCGGAACCAGAGCTCGATATGTCCTGCAAGGTGGCTGTGTTTGAGAATATGAAATATTTTTAAAGGGGTGATATATAGGTATCCTTCTGGTCGACTCACAGCCACTTGCGAAACGTAATTAGCCGTCTTTTTCCAGTGATAGACGTGAGGACCAGGCCATATTGTGGATGATCATGTTGTCAAATATTCAAGAGGCCCCAGACACGCTTCTGAATCAGACGCTGGTACACTACGGTGCAAATCCACCATTTCGGCAACTTAGCCATGAGGCCACCAAATCTTGAGAAAGACCCACGGGCATCACTTCACATTGGCTTGCTTCGTCCGTGTCCTAATCAAGCCACTACCAACGTCAGCCGTCGCCATAACCGTATTCAACTTCTCGCTTTCTGAGTGCGACAGCGTTACGGCCGCTAGAGTCTCAGGAAGTCTTTTCATAATCGTCTGCTTAGTACGTATCAATCACATACGCTGTTATTCGAATGATCGAATGGTCACTCACATTTGGGTCCGGAGTAATTAGATGAATTGAGTGAAGTGCGGGTATCAATACTTACGGTGCGTGTATGAATGAATTTGCCTAGGCTGAAGCTGGCCTTAGCCATGGCACCAGGGTGTGCATTGGCTGACTGGTAGTGAAGGGACCGGTATCTGGCTGAAATGCGACGACCATTTTGTGGGTCGTTGAATTTTGCGTCGCTAGGTGAACGTTATGGCAGTTTCGCATAAGATCACGTGACTTACAACTTCAACAAGAGAAAGGTTCAGAACAACTTAACAAGACCCCCAGAACGGCAAGCACCGCAACGGTGAGCGAGACCACAGAGACAGAAATGGGGCAATTGAACCCAGGACTTAACAGGTGAAAGTCAAGAGAACCAGGTGGCAGGAGGCCGGGAGGATGGAACGAGAACGTTACGAGATGTAGCCCTCCGCCCCCGACTTGTATACCCAAACTCTCCCCAGCACTCCCCCGTTATGCTACTTCTAACCGGATCTAGAACATCATTTCACCCGTGACGGACCGAAATCCCCGGGCACGGACGCACCATGCTCCGCCCTGGATCCTCCCCAGACTTGGACTTGTCCTCTGTGGGTACCCACCTACTGAATCCTAATTTCGATATCGATATAGACGATGACCAATTTCTAGATCCGTCCCTCCTCCCCGCCCATCGCATCCCCACCAGTCTAGATCCTCCATTCACCTGGGAGGCAGGTACATGGCACTCACCCGCCTGTTTATTGCGAGCTGTGTCAGGGCATCGCTCCCCATTCTACGCTGATCTTCCCTTCTCGTTTCTGTCTTTGTCCCTGTCTGTCTGTCTCCTCCTGCTCCATTTCCATTTTCACATCGTCCCTCCACACACTCTCAGCAGAACACAGAATTCGAGGGGTCTAGAAACAGTGCATGTCCGTACGTACCGCAACCAGTTTTCATCCGAGCCACCTCTGACCCACGACCCCGTGGCCCAGCATTACTGCTCCACACTCGCATCAAGGCTCCTCTTCACACGTAGCGATAAGCCGTTTCGGTCGGGAACTCCCTTGGAACGTGAATGTCTTGATGGGAAGTGTGCGCGGTCGGGATTTTAGATTTGGGAGATGTACATGGCGTGCTAGATGCTTGATGGACAGAGTTATTGTTGACATTGGAAATGGCAGGATTATGATGACGGTAGGAATGCAGGAAGATACACATACAGTGTACACACCCGCCTGTTTGGATAGGTTCTTCCTGTATTTGATTGGCGCTTGCAGTGTTGCACAACGTTAGCCCATGTTTGCGATTATGGCGATAATGTGCACAGCAATGAGAAGCACTGGTTTCAATAGGAAGTACTGTACCTAATGGAGAGGAATCACAGATGCAGGAGTTGAGATAGAAGTAGCAATTTATGAAGCTCCACTATTGTTAATCATTCAACTCCATGATGCCTTGATTAAGTCTGCTCCCCTCTCAGCAATGGCATATGTTGCTGCTTGAGTATGTGCGGATGGAATAAAGGGCTAAATAATGGAAATGCTCTCAGCATAAATGCTTCCCTCAAGAGAACTTCAAGACACATTACCATAACAGAGGCATCGATGATGCGAAGCCCGGTAACGCCTTTAACAAGCAAATCGGGATTCACAACACCATAGTCGGCGTCTCGCGCTGACATAGCTGCGCTTCCCACCAAATGGAACGTGGAAGCGCCATTTTGACCGATGTAGTCGTCGAGCTCGTCATCAGTGGTGGCATTTGCTAGATCCCCAAATGGCTGAAGGATATAGCCCTTCCATGCCGGCGCAGTGAGGAATCTTTGTGCACTTAACACTCCACGCATGGTGAACATGTCGAACTGTGTACTGAGTAGTGCCGGGTCAATGAGAGGCATCGCAAATGGGTCATTTGAAGCCAACTTCACAGACCCGCCTGATGTTCTTTCAGAATATGCGGGAAGACATGCTGCCGAGATGACTCACGACTAAGTGGGCTTACAACAACCGCTCCAATGCTGATGAAGTGACCAACGGATGGTAGCGGGAACATACTTCCACCGTTCTGCGCATACAGAAAGTAAGACTGATGATACAAAACGAAATCGAACTCACCCCTATCGCCAATTCGATATGTGCACTACGAGGTCCAGCAGCGGGATCTGGAACTTCGTTGAAGATGGAGGCATTTCCTGGTAATCGTAGCCATCCAATGTGACTCCCGAGGGCAGCCCCAAACGGGCCGGTGCGTGTTCTATTCCACAGTGCGAAATCCTCGTCGAAGAGTGTACCATTCCTTCCGATATCATCCAGAGTATCCGTTGAGTTAACAAACCAAGAACTTGGTACATATGGTTGATCAGAAACGTTTTTTCCAACGCTTGGGAGATCCAGAATGGATACGATCCCAACCTCTTCTAATTCTTGTTTGTCGCCAATTCCTGAGTTCATCAGAATCACAGGAGTGCCAACGGTACCAGCTGAGAGGACGATCTCTTTCGAAGCCGTTACAAGAATCTTAGATGCTAAAGAGTAATTAGCATAGTCGACTTCCATAGGCAATCGAAAGGATATACAATTGACATTTTGGACAAATTCCACGGTGTTGAATGCAAGGGCCTCGTGCGTTTGGTTGCTTTTTATAAGGCGCGTGACTCGTGCATTGATGAGAACGTGGAGATTTGATCTATTTATAAACTCTGGACCCAAATACGAGGTTGCCGAGCTGCTTCGCTTTCCATCTTGGATAGTTGCCTGAAGCCAGCCTAAAGAAATGTTGATTGATACTTGATATTCGTATTCACCGCAGGTGGCTCACCAACGCCGAGAGGACTGCCAGAATTCATGTCCAGATTGATAGGGAACTCCTCGCCCAGCTGTTGGGTCGTTTGAATGACCATGTCGTCGATAGGATACGCAAACCCCGAGAGGCTGACGGAATTAATTCCCGTAAGACTATGCACAGCAGGATTGAATTGACCCGTTGTGTTGTGATGATCCGCAGGTTCCGTCCACTTTTCATTCTGTAGGGCTGTGAGCATCCACACTGGATGCGTGGAGATTTACCTACCTTGCGTATATAAGGTTGAAGATTGTCCCAAGACCAACCAGGATCGCCTGTAATGTTGGCAAAGCGATCATAATCGTCAGATGATCCGCGAGTGTAAAACATTCCGTCTAGAAAAAAAATTATCGTTACAAAGCTTAAAGCGAATAGAACGACCAAATACTCACTGTGTGAACTGCATCCGCCCAATAGATGTCCTCTCGGGTATGCAATGGAGCGTCCGCCCAACCCAACTTGTGGAGTCGTCGAATAGTTCCAACTAAAGACGGGGTTTTCTAAAAGTTCGGTAGTAAAAAACGGCACAATGGCATCTATGACCCCTTCATTCCTAGGAAATACTTGAGACGAGAGAGGATAGCTGAATTAAGTGACTCACGAAACCCCTGCCTCTAGAACTAGAACCGTATAATCCGGATTCTCTGTGAGTCGGTTTGCAACAGTGTTGCCAGCGGTCCCGCCTGAGATCCAGGCGGATTGAGAAAGGACAGAGAAGAGGAAGAAGGCTTACCTCCAACGATAACAAAGTCATATGTCAACACGGGCAAGAGTGAAGGGCTCTCATAAATTGCGGCACTGGAGATACGGAGTACATTCAACCCCCAGAATAAGACAGAAAGAAATTTCGCAGCCATGAACGTCGTCCCTCCATTGACTGAGATCAGACTTTATAGTGTCGAGGCCCAATAGATACGTCTTCTGAGCGGGAATGCCATGCCTAGCATCATGGTTGTGGAGCGCTCAGTACATTTGATGCTTCCGCGCCTGGAAGTTGGCCAGCGGTTGTATAGTGCCACCGGTCACGGTCACGTCGAGGTCACACTACACCGCGGGACACGCCGAACGTTTCAAAAACGTTGTGGATCAGTTACTAGAACAGCTCGGCGGGTGCCCCCGTGGCATTGCTTGGGCTTTGATGAGATGTACACAAACAAACATTGCTTCCATTGAATCTCTTCTCTCCCACACAAAACTCAGAAGAGAGCAAAAGTGAGGGTATGGGTATATGGCACCCTAGTGTGCCAACATGCATAGAAAAGCATAGAGGAGTGGCACTCTGTGTACAAAATATATAAAAGCAATGGGTGCATTAAAAAACCCCTGTAGAAAAAGCATAATCATGCAAGGATACAAAGAACATGCAAACACAATAGGACAAGTGTTACAGGCTGGTCTTGACTGGGTCGGTTTTCTCCTTGACCAGAGTTTCAGGTGTTGGAATACTCAGGGAGTCTGGAGATACTGGGAAACTCAGAGAACTGGGATCTACATGGGCATTGGCTTCAATTTATGGGTTGTGCCCTCTTGGATTTCTAGTGCCCTGGTATTTTGGATTTTCTTGACTAGTTGGAATTATTGGGATGCCAATTGTCAGATCTGTATAGTTGTTAGAGACAGATGGACAAGTCAAGATTTAACTGATGAGCAGAAGAATTCAGGATTATTCAGAGTTTGAAATGGTCAGTGCAGGATTGAGACCATTCCGTTCACTGTGCAAGACTGTCTCTGAGACTCCCTGACACTGGAAACAAATCAAGGTGTCCTGAGTTGGGGAATGCTTGAGGCATCCTCTGGAAAGCTATCATGTTAACATTGTGTATGGACTTGTAATATGCTTGCTTTATTCAATATGGCCCAGATATGTTTCAAAGCCAGACATACATGGAAAAATTACAATGTTCATAGCATGTATTCCATATTATTGCGGGATGTGTTCACACTATGGCCTTTTCCAGTGCATGAACAAAAGATCTGTGATAATATGGAATGCATGCTATGATCATTGTAATTTTTCCATGTATGTCTGGCTTTGAAACATATCTGGGTCATATTAAATAAAACAAGCATGTTACAAGTCCATACACAATGTTAATGTGATAGCTTTCCATAGGATGTCCTAAGCATTCCCTGACTCAGGACACCTTTATTTGTTTCCAGTGTGAGGAGACTCATGCCTAGGACAAACAGCATGGCATTGGTGTCTGTCCTGAAATCAATCAAAACTTCAATATGGGGCTGATCAGGAACTTGTCGTGTGTGTCACTGACCACATGAGCACAGACAAGCACATGGGTTAATCATGAGTTTCATATGATAGTAGGAAACTTCTCATACAGAGCAGCAGCCTCGTGTCTCTATATGACATGCAGCTGCAAATCCTCTTCGAAAAACCTGTGGCACACCCATCACTTCTGGTTCAAGTGTCATTGGCCGATGTGACCACCTTCATGTGGTTGGTGACACTGGCAAAACCTGTGATTGCCTCCCAGCTGCTCAACATTTCAAACCCCCCAGCTGGCTTCCTCTGAATGTTCACACATTCCTTGCCACTGCTTTGAACTGCCCCTGGGAAATTGTACAGCAATGCTGGGATATCTTTGCTGATGAGATTTGGTCATCCATTACGGTAGTCACAGGAATGGAGCCAGAATGAGAGTGGTTCTGCCCCTTTGGTCTACCACAAGGCATTGGTATGTGGGTTCTCTCTCGAAAAACCCATCGCTCATGTGCAATGTTTGTCCTCAGGTTATCGAGATGCATATCCACCTACACATGTGTGCTTGCAGTGCAACTGTGCAAATTCACGACCCACTAACAAGACACTGATGCTGTGACAACCCATGTGATACGACACCACTTTGTTCACCAAAGGGGAGGGTGCTCTACCAATTTTCAGTCACTCTACATATTGTGCAAGTATGAATCACATTCCCATAGACAGCACCATTTGTAAAGACTTATGAACAATGGGAGCAGAATTGTAAGAAAGTACATGTAATAGTAGCATATATGCTACTATCTAAAGTATACAAGTCACTAGAGTGACTTGTGGGTTGTATTATATAAGTTGCCTGCTAGGGCACTTGTAGATAGTGGACAACTATACAGTTGTCCACAAGGGATTAGATAATCAGAGATAACTTACTTGTAACCACACACATCGCAGGCACCAATATATATTATTGACTCAGTCTGTTTAGTGTGAAAAAGTAAACCTTTACACTTTTTTGACTGTCAATTATATTGGCAGTGCCGTGATAAATCCAAAAAAGATCAAACCGATCTTTTTAGCCAAACCAATGAGTTTAACACTCACCAGAATTCTCAGAAACAGTAAACAAATGTTTACTGTTGATTCTTCTATATCAATAGAAGAATGCCACAGAGTGGCTGATAGATCAGAGATCTATGACTTCAATAAGAACATGAAGCTGAGCATCTAGATCTGGAGAGGATCCAGATACACCTGAAGCCACAGCAAAGGGCCCAGACAGGAGAGTTGAGCCTGCCCATGATGTGGACAGGCATGTGGGAACATTGACAAGGATATCTAGTCCTTGTAAAAGTATGACACCCATACCTTCCAACTCAATGAGTCGAAAGCAAGTATCGGCGGATCTAATGAGATCTGCACCAGAGGAATCAGAAACAGACAAGAGATCGCCCGTTAAGAAAAAAAAAAGAACTTCAACCAGGTCAAAGTCACGATTGTCTCTTGACAACTTGAGAGAAGTTCCAACAAGTGACACAGACAATTCACCAGGAGTGCGAATGTCTCAGCTCCCGCATGTCCAAGAACATCACAGATTGCGAAGTTCACCATCCCAAACAGAGATGGTAGAACATGGGTCAGCATGCCAGGATGAAGAAACCCAGCGATATGATTGTACAACTGGACACATTGCCTGGATGATTATGGCTCTCAAAGAGAGCTGTAGACACGTAGATACTACATGTGAAGTGAGCCAATGAGTGGCCAAGGCAGCTCATGCAGCAGACGATGCCACGAACCAACTCCAAACATTAGGAGATGGTATGGAACTGTTAATACAGTCCCTGGAAGAGGAAGTACAAGGACCATTGCAGGGAAAGGCCCCTGAATGTGGAAACAATCCCAATAGGGATCGTGAAGTTGACCATGAGGCTGAAAAGGCTCGCAAGAAATGAGACAAACAGAGGATGCCACCTCCATCCAGACTGAGCAACAGAAAGGTTCCTCGTGAAGCTAGTGCTACCCTAGAGCAGGATAGTATCAGTACACTGGCGTGTACTGAGGAAGAGACAGATCATGAGCTAGAAGCTTGCGATAGAGAAAATATCTGTGAAGGAATTTGCAGATAAAAATGAACTTACAATGAGCAAGAAGTGCTCAAGGCAGTGACCCAACAGTCCCTGTGAGAGATGATGAAGTCTGATGCTGATAGCATCAGTACCACGACTAGCACTCACATTAGTCTTGAATGTGAGTTTGATCACTGGGATAGGATTGAACATAAAGCAGTGCAACAGAAGCACCGTGTGCTAGAACTCCATGCAAAACGTGCAGATAAACTAGTCGAGGAGGCATACATTGCAAGAGTTGAAGGCAATGCCTTTGACAAGCTGATCAAGTCAGCGAGAGTGCCTCAATCTGCTCTCAGCAGCAGTCATAGACTGAGGGATGCTTTCTTAATGGCTGACAAATGTCAACCATTGTATCAGATCAACAAAGACATCATTGATCCACCAGTGCAGCAGGAAATGAGTAATCACATTCCCCACCTGCACACGCAGATACAAGTAATACCATGTGTGGTATCACTAGCAGTTACGGATCCTGAATGGAGGGTTCAGGAGGTAGTAGGAAATCTGTCTACTTATGTAGATGGAGTCGCAAAGATGGTGTGAGCTGCGCTTGAGAAACACAAGGACAGTGAGCCAGACAAATCCATGCTCACTAAAGCTGGAGAAAAACTACCTCACCCAGCAGAATATGCTGGGAAAGCAGATCTCGAAGAATTCGAGAACTTTGTCTCAGGAATCCTGAGATGGTTAGGCATGAATAGCTTACTGGGTCCATCCAGCATGGAACTCCAGTTGAACTATTTGGGCACTTGCCTCAAAGGCGAGGCATTGGAGTGGTACACTTGAAATATTGAGCATCATGATCGAGTCGTAGTCGACTGGACCCTCGAGAGTGCAATCACTGGTTTACAACAGTGATTCCTACATGCACTCATGCACAGACATGCGTTGAACAAGTTTGACACAATTGTACAAGGGACTAGAACCATTCAGGAATTACTGAACAACATTATGAAGTATGCAGCATGGATGATACACACTGGAGGCATGCCAAAATTTTCTGACCCAGAAAACCATACAGAAAATCTTCAGAAATGGTTGAGTGTGCCAATGATTTATCTGGATGGGAAAACTGTGTGAAAACAGAATGTTTGCCAATGATTTTCTGATCCCAGGAAATTTAAATAAGATCACTCAGAATAAATTGAGAAAATTCCTGAGAAAACTCTTTTCCCCATGTTTTCCCATGTTTTTCCTCACAATTTCTAAGTTATATTGAGTGATCTTATTAAAATTTACTGGGATCAGAAAATCATTGGCAAACATTCTGTTTTAACACAGTTTTCCCATCCAGATAAATCATTGGCATACTCAACCATTTCTGAAGATTTTCTGTATGGTTTTCTGGGTCAGAAAATTTTGGCATGCCTCCAGTGACATCCACCTGATGAGTATACGATCCACAAATGGTTCGTAGCAGCGCTTTGAGAAGCGCTGCGTCATGAAGTCCTAAAATAGGCTACATGACAGAATTCAGTTCAATAACTGAATTGTATGAGGCTGCAAAGGCTGTAGAGGGTGTGTCCCGATATGACATCAGGTCATGTAAGATGGAGTCCAGCAGCACTCATGTGCCTCAGGCAAAGCCCACTTCGACAAATAGTTGAAGTCAGGCTGTATCAAGTTTGTCTCGAGCTCCCAATACAGGGAGCTGGCCTGCAGCAAAGCAGACAACATATCGTCTGCCTAATGCTCAACATCAAGCAGAGACGAGGCCAAGTGTACCCCAAACAGGGGTACATGCTACACAGAGAGCAGGAGCAGGAGCTCCCGCCGCTTCTCACCCTCCACAGAAACCTCCTGGAGGTTCAGGAGGTCATGGACGCAGCACAGAGTTAACGTGCTATGAGTGTGCACAAGTTGGGCATATCAAGCCCAATTGCCCACAGTGGAATAATACACTGCACATAGCAGGTGCATGGTTAGAAGAAGTGGTTGAGCACTTGGGGAGTGCTCAAGAAGGGGAGGAGGAGCCACAAAGTGGCAAATTAGACAAGCGAATGGACATCCAGGACAACCATGAGAGTGAAATTGGTGAACTAGTCACTGGTTACCAGTTGGAAATCATGCCATATCAATTGGATGATGATGATGATGATATGAGGACGCAAAGCTCATATTGAGCAGACAGAGTACATCTGCTAGGAGGATTGTATGAGGAAAGGTGGCACATATATGTGGTGCAAAAATCAACTACCACATTTAGTGGTGGTTAAAATAAAAACAAGGGCTTCCATTTACACATGGGAGTCAAGAATAGGACCATCGAGCCTATTTATGATCATTGGTTCAGACCGTGTGGTAAGATGCACCCCAAATGGGTGCGTATAGACAATCAAACAATCTCCAGATATTTGGAGATTGGTGGAGTCAGAGCCCACTGTCTATTAGACAGCAGGTGTGAGGGAGTCATGCTCTCTCTGAATTTCATACATGCTGTAGGCATCAAGACATTTGAACTCAAACATCCTATTGGTCTACAGCTAGCATGTGTCAGCAGTAAGTCAACCATCAACTATGGAATGCACACTAACATCCAGTTTGGTGAGCATAATATCGAGGAATACTTCAATATAGCGAGTGTAGATTACTACAATGCAATACTGGTAACACCGTTCCTACGTAAACTGGGGATATCCTTCAACTTTAGAGGCGAGGGATGCATCTGCATGGGAAAGGAAGTAATTCCGAACCATGCGAATGCTGGGAAGTGCAGACGGACTACCAAGACCCAGTTGAGCGCAAATTGCGAGTCTTAAACCCAAACTAGCAAGCCACACTCCTTGACTTGCAAATGGCTCCTCTTTGCAAGTGGAGCCATTGATGAGCTTGCCAGAAGAGAAGTGAGACAAGGGAAAATGGCTAGAAAAGCAACAATACATTGATGTTGGTCTATCCGACCAACATACTGATGGAATTACTGATGGGATTACTGGCACCAATCAACCTAATGGCTGATGACTTTCCCAAACTTAGGGAAAGATGGGAGCTAGAGTTCACAGACCTCTTCAGAGGTGTGCCATTAAAACTTCGTCCTTGGAGGGAGATTAACCATGAAATTAAGTTCATGGATGAAACTAAACAGTTTCATTATTGGTTACCGAAGTCTCCAGAGGCACTTCGAAATGAACTGATTGACAAAGTCAACTGGTATACCACTGCTGGTTGGTGGGTATCAGCATCAGTATGTTCTGCAGTGCCAGCACTATGCATTCCAAAGAAAAATGGAAAGCTCAGAACAGCAATAGACCTACATCTACACAATGACAATACAGTGAAGGACATTACGCCCTTCCCAGACCAGGATACAATCCAGCACAACGTAGCACATGCTGCATACCAGTCCAAGCTTGACATGTCCAACACATACAAACAAATACATGTAGTCAAGGAGGATGTTGATAAGACAGCCTTCACAATGATATTTGGAATGTTCAAGAGCTGGGTTATGCAGATTGGCGATTGCAATGCGCCATCTACATTTCAACATCTCATGACATTGATTTTTCATAACCAAATTGGTCGATCAGTCCACATATACTTGGACGATCTATTCATCTATTTGAGCTCTATCAAAGAGCATGAAAAACACCTTCGAAAGGTGTTTGAAATATTATGTGAGGCACATTTGTTCCTCAGTGGAAATTGATCCAAGATTGATTTGTATTCATGTTGTATGGAGTGCCTTGGTCATATCATAGATGACAAGGGTATCCATGGAGACACAGTCCCAGATAAGATGGAGAAGGTTGGAGGTTGGAGAAGACCTCGAACATTTACAGCTGTTTGCATTATGTAAGGCATGTGACAATTTGAGTTTGAAATAAATCTCTAGCTTGTGAGCATGATAGTGTGCTCAGTTCTCAACCAATTCATCTAATTCTTTTTGTAATGAGCTTGAATTAATGTAAACTAGTGCTTCTTTGTATCATTTTACTTCTAATGTGTCTGAATAAAAAATAGGTCTCATAAGGCACATGTGTGCTCACAACCACAATTCTGAGGGCAAAATGACCTCTAGCTTATTGTAGTGTTTATATGTTCTAGTTATAAAGTCGATTTAGTGCATGATAATAATTTTTAAGCTCTATTATTCATTCCAGCTTCTCTACACCCTTTAAAAACAGGAAGCATTTTTTGCCTCTAAGGAACAAGGGATCTAGAGGAGCTTTAAATGATCAATCTTGGCATAAAAAATTGTGGGGAACTAGATATACTGTATAGCAAACCTATATCATTATTTCAATGAGTTATAGGCCATTTTGCCACCAGAATTGTGGTCATAAGCATATATGTGCTTCATGAGACCTGTTTTTTATTTAGACACATTAGAAGTGGAATATTACATAGAAGCACTAGGATACATTAATTCAAGCTAATTACAAAAGGAATTGGAGGAATTGGTTGAGAAATGAGCAAACTATCATGCTCACAAGCTTAGGATTTATTTCAAACTCAATTGTCACTAATGCAAACAGCTGTAACAATGTCCAAAGATTTCTAGGACTCATTCAGTATCTGGAACCATATATGCCAGATTTGATGGCATATACGACTCCCTTATCAGGGAGTGCATGAAACAACAGGATGTTTCAATGGATGCCCTTGATGGATAAGTGTTTTGAATCCATCAAAGCACTAGCATGTAAGGCTCCAATCTTGAAGCCTATAAATCATGCTAGTTCAGAACCCATTTGGGTTGTGATGGATGGCTCCAAGTCTGGAGTTGGAGCAGTTTACAGACAAGGTCCGGACTGGATGACTTGTCATCCAGCAGGGTGTCTCTCAAAGAAATTCAGTCATGTGCAACAGCATTACAAAACACATGAGCACAAGACAATTGCTATCCTAGAAGCACTTATTAAGTGGGAGGATAAGCTGCTAGGTTGCCAGTTCACACTGGTGACAGATAACAAAGGTCTTGAATATTTCAAGACACAACAGCATCTGTTTGACAGACAGGTGTGCTGGTGGGAGTTTCTCTCCAGATTCAATTATACCATGGTACATGTACCGGGAGTGGAGAACAAGGTAGCCAAGTGTCTGTCACACTACTATGAGAATGATCAGCAGGGTGAAAGTCACCCCATGGAAGAATATATCAATGCAGATGCGTGGCTAGATCCAGAAGGAGGGTTTCTCCCAACAAATCGATTTGTAGAAATATGAATGGCTGCAGTGTGACAGTCTCAGAGATTACAAGGTGTGACAGAGCAGTGTGTCACTGACACGCAGCAGATGAAGCAAGCAGGAGAAGTACCTCCCACACAAGTGAAAGGTAATGAGGAAGACAATGTACTAGCTACAGCATCTAATGCGGACTCAGAGAGTCTACGCTCATGCATAGAACGCGAGTTTGACCTGAAACAAGCCATAGCCAGTGGCTATGGGACAGATCCAATACTCAAACAAGTATTGGCAAATCCTGAAGCTCACCCCAGATTTGGGGTGAGAAACAGACTGGTTTGGACAAAGAACCAGTTCAATAAAGACATTGTGTGTCTTCCCTGGGAAGTTTTTTCCAAGGGGAGGAGAATGGTTGAGATAATTATTGATCATGCACATAGAGTAGTTGGCCATTTTGGGCAATTCAAAACTGACAAGTACATCAGACAATCGTACTAGTGGTTGGGAATGGCAGCCGACATAGAGTCGTTCTGTGGATCCTGTGGAGCCTGTCAGGCTGCAAAGAAGGACAATAGACAACCAGCAGGGTTGTTGCATACCCTGCCGATACCTGATAGACCATGGCAGTCTATCGGAATGGACTTCATTGGTCCATTGCCAAAATCAAAGGGTCACGACTATTTATTAGTTGTGATTGACAGACTCACATCTATGGTGCATCTAGTGCCAACTACGATGAGAGTTACGGTGTCGGTTTATTCTCGGAAATAGATCCAAAAGACAGTGGGTAGCAGTGTCATTGTTGCACAGCTACTAACACTGGTGTTCGGCTCAGTGCGCTTTGCTATCAGCAGCAACAAAGGTAGAACAAAGATGAAGACTAAGATGTAGCAGTGATGATGATGATGACGTAATACACTGACATAAGCGTGGACGAGATACAACAGCAAGTGTCACATGATTGACACAGCTGGCCTTGACGTAGACGTAGAAGTAGTAGACGTAGTAGTAGACTTAGAAGACTTAGACTTGAGGCTTAGATGAGTGAATCCAACTGAAAGAGGTGAATTGGGGTACACTAAGGCGAAACAGGCCTTATATACATGAGCAGAACAACAAACGATGTGAGTATGCCATACAACGATGTCGTCGACAGCAGACAGGAGAAATGACTAACGGCGAGAGGCAGAAAACCAAAATAGGAAGGTGGTTTGTAATGGAATGGAGAAATGAGTCAGGTGGTTGAAGAAATGAAGGGAAATGTGGCAGCGGATTTGAAATAGAAGCCATAAATAGAATAGAAGTGAGTCACAGACAATAGACCATGTGGAACAATTGGAAATAGAAGTACAAGAAAGAAGTGAGTGAGTCAGGTGATGAAAATGAGTCATAGCCGTCCAATAGGATTCCAGTTGCTTGTCAAATATCTCCGAAGATGAGTGAGTGAGTCATGTGACTTGATGACGACTCAGAAACATGTGAACCAATCACAACACTTGGATACGAATTTCCTCCAGAGAGGGAACGAAGACGAGTCCTGCTTGATGAAGTCCTTAGGCACATAACTGTAGCAAATCTCTGTTCCTGGACCAAATTCTTTGATATCCCAGTAGTTCCTGAGTACGATACGATGCCAACCATTCACTGGTTCAAAGTTTGGGTCAAAGCTGATGACGTGGAAGGGAGCATAGAAGACAGGGTCGAATGCCCAGATGCAATCATGAACATGATAAGGAGGATAGGAGGGGAATGTTTGGTATGGGCCTTCAGGAGATTTGACATATAGAGGATAGTACTGACGATGTGCGACATGTGGAGGAGGATTGGATAAATGAACATCAAGGGGAGAACATCGACTAGGAAGTTCAATGTGTGGCCCAACATGTATGTCTGGCTTGGTGGTCATCTGAAACGATTCATGGGATGTGGTGGCGGCAATGCTGGATGGCATATTGAAAATAGAATTGATGAAGATGGAATGAGTGTGGAGATGATGTGTCTGGCGGACTGGAGGTAGCACAGCAGATGATGGTCTGGCAAGAGCTGATGAAGATAGGCGCGTGTGCAGTGAGCATCTTTGATGGAGTAGTAGGTGCTGTCGAGTATCATGCTTGTCAGCGGATGTGAGCATCAGGGAGTGGTAGAACAGTAATTGTGCTAGGAACCTGTTCACCCGATGACGCAGCATGCACACAAGCGCATGCCTCTTGCAATATGTCAGGCATAAAGGAGGAAGGGGGCAATCTCCTCAGGAAGAGGAATCATGGTAGCTAGGCAGTGATCGTCCAGACCCAAGATACAGCGAGAAATTGGGTCAGCATGGTTCACATCAGATGGGACGTAGAGAGGGAGAATTGTAATGTTACAAGGAACAATTATCGAACATATGCGTCTTATGGTGTCATTCCTCACGATGTTCCTTGATCAACCTTTTTGGAAAGCACCAATCACACCCATGTTGTCACCCTTGATGGTCACCAAGCAGTCAGTGAGACCCTGCAAAGACACCCAAGCGACAGCAAGTTCCAGGGCCATGGCTTTGGCCCCGCTGATGTCGTGGTAGTCAGCACACCAACCGTCGATGAGGTGCCATGCAGCCCAATGATCACCAACTACAATACCTATGCCCCAGGTCATTGATGCATCAACCCAGATGTCTGGATCTACATTGCGGCGAGGGGCGAGAGAGCAGGTGGTGTGTGGCAGACCCAGAACGGAGTACCACCAGCAGAGGGATTTGAGGACAGACTTGGGTAGGTGATGTAGGGTGAAATTATTGGGAAACTTGGAGAGGAATGAGCAGAGCAGGGGTAGAGTGTGCCATCCCTCTTTGTAGACAAAGGTGATGTGTTGGAGCAAGCCTACAAGTGAGGCGATGACATGGTGGGAGACAGTACAGGAAGGGTGGTCAAGTAATCTGGAAAGCTTAGATCAAGCTTTTAGACACTTAGCATCAGGCAAGGAGATGGAGCATGCTGCAATGTCCCAAAGGAAGCCAACATAGGGGACAGATGAGGCGAACTCTTGACCTTTGGACTTCCAGTCATGCCAGGGAATACCCAATGGGTCAGAGACAGTGTGGCCAGAAGCAATATCATAGGAGTACACGTGCATGGGAGGCGAACCAGAGATGGAGGAGGTGAATGACAGAGTCCTGAAGAAAACAAAATCATCAACCCATTTAATCACAGGGCTGATGCCTCTCAAGTGAAGGATGTCAATTAGTGCATCTCCAGGAGTCCCTCGTATACCACCGGCAGGCTCGAGGCCAAAGACTGTGCAGTGCTCAATAAAAATTTGGCCTTTCCACATGGCTGCAATGTAGGGCTTGTGGGATGCAAGGATGGGGGAATTTTGATAGGCTTTAGCAATGTCGAGACTTGCAGCTTGCGTCCCGGCAGGACACGAGGCAACCTGGGAGGGAGAATAAGAGAAATGTCAGGAGTGATAGTGCACAGGACAGAAAGAACTTCGAGGCCTCTGTGCAGTGCACAGGAAAGGAAGAAAAGGTATGGATTCTGCACTGCGCACAAGAAAGGACAGGGGGGGCCTCTGCGCTGTGCACAGGAAATAAAAGGAGTGGGGGCCTCTGTGCAGCACACAGGAAAGGAAGAAAAGGGCAGATTCTGCGTTCCCACAGGAAAGAAAAGATGTGGGGCCTCTGTGCAGTGCACAGGAAAGAAAGAAACCAGGGCCTCTGTGTGGTGCACAGGAAATAAGCGACAGCACAATGTACAGAGAAACACAACCTCCACACGCCATGCAGGAAACAAAGGCATCGGTGCTGCACACAGGGAGAAAAGCAATTACGCAGTGTTGAAAGCAAAACAAGATATAGAGGGATATGTGCAGTGCACAGGACAGAAAAATAAACTCACAAAATCTGCACATTGAGCTACAGAGTAATAACATGTGGGGAAATCATCAGAAGAAAGTCATGAGTTGGTGGAGGCACCAAGATGGTCCAGTTTGGAGAGATGGTGAATGAGCTGAAATTCGGTCCAAGCGCCAGGTTTCACAATGATGCCAAGAGGTGATGTACAGAAATGACCTTGAAATATGTGATGGGCTTTGGAAATGGAGAAAGGTCCATCCATCCAGCCACAGGAGACTTCATCAGAGAGAGAAAATGTTACAAACGAAGGATTGGAATCTGCAGATGCTAAATTATTGGGGATAAAGGTATGTGTAAGCAGCAGAGGATTTCTGATGGGTGAACTGAAGGTGATATTGTGTACAAGGTTAGGATATATATGTGAAAGGCCGGCAGCATGTAGAGCCTGTTGCCATGCAGCCAGAACATAAGGGGTGATGACTTCATACAAGACTCGAGAGAGTCTAGTTATGTGGACAAGCAGTGGCACCATGTAGGTGGTCACTGCAGAGGGAGCACGAGTGTTTGCCATGCAAAGAGGAGGGAGCACTGTCGCAAGAGCCGCGGATATTAAAGGAGAGGCAGAGATGTTTGTTAGATTTTGTGAGGAGGTGGTTGTCTCTCCAATCAACAATGATAGGGCATCCAGACTGGCTAGATTAGGAGGCATAACAAGTCGTCGCGAGATGACCAGAGGTGCCACAGCGGAGACATAAGGAGGGCTTCTGAAAGTCCCAAAAGTTATTAGAACTCCTCAGGCGGCTTTTGTCATAAGGGGCAAAGCAAGGAGGGAAGGAAGGAGGAGGAAAGGGTGAAGGATCAGAAGAATAACACAAGTGAGAGGTGCCACTTTGGTGGGAACAAAAGGGCCGGTGATCATTTGAATTGGAGCAAAAGATGTTGGTGATGGCAGTGGAATGATGAGAACACTCGAGCATGTGAAGATATGCAGGTTTGCTCAGGTCAACAAGGAAAGGATCAGACATGTACTGCGAGCAAAGCTGTTTGTCATGGTTGTGCCAGGTGGGGAAAGAATTGTCGAAGTCTTTGTCAGTGAGCATTTGGGCATGGTGCTCATACCAGCCAACCGCAAGGTGTGGAGCGGAAATGGGGTCAACAACAGCAAGCCAGTTTCAATAGGATTGAAAGAAGAGAGAGACAGAGGGGGAAGATTCAAGAGGAAACTGGGAGTCATCAAGTGATTGCTTGCCCATGCCATTGCTGAAAGGGATCTTTTGAATTTAAGATTTTCGTTGTTTCGAATGCGGTTCAAGGCTGAGGTAGTTAGCATGGACAGGGGGATGTACAACTTATTGAGGGCCATCTGAAGTATGCTGGTGGGAATAGAAGTCACATGAACTTTAAGTTCTTTCGTCAAGGCAGTGTCTGAGAAAATAGGGGGAAGAGAATGGTAGTCAATGGGGGATTGATTAGAGGTAGACATGAGAGAACACCAGTCAACAGGAGCAGCATTGAAAGAACTAGGGGGAATGCTAGAAGCAGGACATTTACCAAGGGCTATGGAAGAGAGACCCAAGGGATTGGATGAACGAAGGTCAGGGTTGGGGGCAGGGGAAGGGGGAAGTTCAGGGTGCATATAGGAGCTGGCAACTGGTAAATGATCTTCTTCTTCATCATCTGAGACAGCATTGATGTGTTTCAGATCGTCACAGAGAAGTTGATGAAGATGATTCAGTTTTTGGATTTGAATGTTGTTGGATTCAGTATGCTCAATCAAATCCTTCAGTATGACCAGCTCAGTGTCTGACACATGCGTGACAGTAGTGGTGGGAGTAGGGCTTGGGATGGCAGGAGGATGTGGACTGTGACGGGGGCTTTGATGTGGAGATAAGTTGGGAACGACTGTGGATGGTCCAGGCACAGGGGCACCGTGAGGGTGATCATTGCCGGTCATGTTGTCAGGAGACATTATCGAAAGGAAGGTCAATAACAATGATGAAAACAGGACTGGTTCAAGGGGGGAACTCCACACTTACTATAGTTGAATTCCTACTCTACAGTCTGGTAGACTCCTGGGGAGTGTGTACCCGGTACTACATCCTTCTTATCTCCTTATCATCATCCATCCCCCACCTGTCATCGACACATGACAGACCTGACACTCTATCTTTAGTTATCTTTTGGCAGGTTATCTCCAGTATCTCCGATTGGTAGATAGTGCTGCGCATATTGATTGGTCGATAGCCTTCAGATATTTTTCCTATCTAGACGCCCCTGCATTCCATATGTCTATATAAGCAGTAGATAGCTCATGTATATTCGCTATCCTTGTTATACACTTGGGTTAGAATTTGTCTTACAGTCCATTGACGTCCCCTTACACTGCCTAGATGGAGGTAAGAAGAGGAGAGAGTGTGTGCTTGTCTAAGCAGTGTCTCTCTCACTAGGCAGCCTGCATTGAGCTTACTAAGCTTGTACCCTGCTAGATTTGCTCACCTATTAATTTGCATGATGCGATGCTGTCATGTGAATTGATCATGTGACGCAACGGGTGCACTCACCTTAAATTTAACTGATGATTTTATCGCCACTTCAAGGCTTGTTGCCACCCACTACCACACCCACACCAGTGCAAGTGTACCTGCGATTTCACATGGACACTGAAGTGTCCCATCCACACTCTTCTGCAGAGGCACTACCAAGTGCCTCTGAACAATTCACTATGCTCCAAAAGGAGCAGAGCTGGATGGTGCATGGCATCAAGGACGCCATAGCAATTGTCCATTGCGACTCCTGCACGGAGTGCAATGCGTACATGCAGCACTTCCTGCAAGCCACCAAATTGCAGCTTATTGACCCCCAGATGTGCAACATTGAACATGCATTAAAAGTGGCCTGGTTACCTTTGCTAGCAGAAATGGCACATCCTTTTATTAAGGATGCTGTATCCTCTTACAAAGAGGAAACACGTGAGCTCCAAGCAGAGTTCAATAACTTGCATGCTGCTCTCGATAAGGAGAGACAGCAAAATCACAAGATGACAGATAAATTATCTGCCATGAAGTCAACACCATCAGCGCCGACTATAATCTGACTTTGTTGCCAGATTCAACCATGGACTCAGTGAGTCCATCTACTCCAACTACTGGTGCTTCACTGGTAGGACCAACACGATCTGGTCATAAGACTGCATCCAAGCAGTGAACGTTAGCGGTGCCATACCCTGCATCGCTGAACACCTGCATTTCCCCCACCATAGGCAACCTGCCTGCAACACAGATGGATTCTTGCCCTGCCCATTGGGCAAAGCACCACACCCCTTGGTGGTACAAACAAGTCATCAACCCACAGAGTGGTTTGACATGTGCCCTCTCAATGAACCTAGGTTCGTTGAGCAGCTCACACTAGTGTGTGCAACATTTGCCATGTTGTGCAGCACCTTGCAGCATGCCATCATCAAGCATGCTGACTGCAAGCAACAATTGGCCACTAACACTAGAGGCAGGGAAAAATTTTCCGGATGGGAAAACCATGAGGAAAATCTTGAGAAATGGTTGGGTTTGCCAGT
>MU134302.1:556259-624319 GCA_015039355.1 Ramaria rubella | reverse complement strand
GATGGGGTGGCGGGGCGTTGTGGGGCGCCACAGAGGGCATGCAGGTGCAGCGGTTTGCCCTGGGGGTCTTCACCGGACCAAGGGTGTATGTCGGCTGTACCGACATACGTCCCCCTTGCTGGTGTGTCCGCTGTAGTGTGCTGGTAGGCTGTCGTAGAGGGCCGTCCAATGAACGGCGCTGTGCGGTCGTGCGCCACTGCCGGGGTGCGCGGATGTCGCAGCGTGCAACGGCGCGGCTTACACGCAGTCCAAGGAGCCTTGGGGACCTTTTGAGGGTCCCCTGGCGTGCATACGGTGTCCGGGTCATTTTGGCTGGGTGGTGCGCATTGAAGATGTGGTCGTGGCCGCGATGGCAGCGAGAACGCGCCGGTGTGACGTTCCACATCATGCACAGTGACGCCGGCATCAACGACGGTGTCCTGGGAGCCTGCTGGTCGCGTGCGTGCGTCGAGTGCGTCGTCTGTGACGCAGATTCGATAGACCAGCAGTTGATCATGTAAGCGAGCGCCTTTGGGCTGTAACAGACAGGGGATTTCAGTATTTAAACTCCATCATTGACATGTATGTATAACCCACATAAAAGTGACAAAAAGCTCACCCATTGGTTAGCCCCAAGACATACAAAACACACAGAGACCAATCATGTAACTGCAAAGGATTTTTTCAATATATATATGGGAGAGTAAGAGAGAACACGCCACGTGGATGGGGCTGATAGGCAGGGAACAGCGAAACAAGTGAAGAAAAAACGCAAAGGAATGGCAATGGTGTTGCTCTGGAGTTGGTAAACTAAACAGGAAAAAGATCAAGAACACTCACCATAACTATCTCATTTGTGAGAGTGAGATAGTGTAAAATGGGTTTAAATACTGGAACCCCCAGAGGAGCTTGGCCTTCCTACTGTGGTGGTACCAGTATATAAACCTACTTTGCGGAGGTTTCAATGTGAGGCCTAAATGTCCAATTCTGAGTGAAGTTTAAACTTTGAATTCCAACACAGGTTGATATGTTGTTACAAATATGAAGTGTAAATCAACATTTTATTTGCCACTAATACTTCATATTCAAAAGAACTGCCCAAGTGTGTTGAAGGCTGGGAGGCTGCTTGCTCACAGGTGAGTGCCAGCTGGTTTTCCTGTTTTGTCCAAACTGTGTGGGAAACACGTCGGAAAGAGTGTGGGAGTCGTTTTCAATATCCCATGTCCGTTTTGCATGTCGTGGATGACTGGTGGACCTGTACACCAAAAGAAGTGCCCAAGCATGTTGAAGCCTGTGAGGGGGCTTGCTCACAGGTGAGTGCCAGCTTGTTTTCCTGTTTTGTCCAAACTGTGTGGGAAACGCGTCGGAAAGAGTGTGGGAGTCGTTTTCGATATCCCATGCCCATTTTGCATGTCCGGGATGACTTTTGGACCTGTACACCATAAGAAGTGCCCAAGTGTGTTGAAGCCTGTGAGGCTGCTTGCTCACAGGTGAGTGCCAGCTTGTTTTCCTGTTTTGTCCAAACTGTGTGGGAAACACATCGGAAAGAGTGTGGGAGTCGTTTTCAATGTCCCATGCCCGTTTGCATGTCCTGGATGACGTTTCGACACGCACATGACTCATGGAGTGCCCACACGTGTTGAAGCCTGTGAGGCTGCTTGCTCACACGTGAGTGCCAGCTGGTTTTCCTGTTTTGTCCAAACTGTGTGGGAAACGGGTCGGAAAGAGTGTAGGAGTCATTTTCGATGTCCCATGCCCGTGTGCATGCCCTGGATGAATTTTGGACCTGTACGCCAAAAGGAGTGCCCCCGTGTGTTGAAGCCTGTGAGGTTGCTTGCTCACAGGTGAGTGCCAGCTGGTTTTCCTGTTTTGTCTAAAATGTGTGGGAAATGTAGTCTAAACTTAGCACTAAATGTGTATTTTTAAATTCGGGTTGACATTTAGATAGAAATTGAACATGAACTATTAGTGGCAAATACAATGTTGATCTACACTTCATCTTTGTACCAACATATCACCCTGTGTTGGAATTTAAAGTTTGAACCTCACTCAACATTGAAAATTTAAGCCTCACATTCCAACCTACGTAAACTAGGTTTATATACTGGAACCCTCACAGTAGGAAGGCCAAGCTCCTCTGGGTGTTCCAGTTTTTAAACCCATTTTACACTATCTCACTCTCACAAATGAGATAGTTATGGTGAGTGTTCTTGATCTTTTCTCCTGTTTAGTTTACCAACTCCAGAGCAACACCATTGCCATTCCTTGATTTTTCTTTGCTTGTTTCACTGTTCCCTGCCTATCAACCCCATCGATGTGGTGTGTTCTCTCTTACTCTCCCATATACATATATATATATTGAAAAAATCCTTTGCAGTTACATGATTGGTCTCTGTGTGTTTTGTATGTCTTGGGGCTAACCAATGGGTCAGCTTTTTGTCACTTTGATGTGGGTTATACATACATGTCAATGATGGAGTTTAAATACTGAAATCCCCTGTCTGTTACAGCCCAAAGGCGCTCGCTTACATGATCAACTGCTGGTCTATCGAATCTGCGTCACAGACGACGCACTTGACGCACGCACGCGACCAGCAGGCTCCCAGGACACCGTCGTTGATGCCGGCGTCACTGTGCGTGATGTGGAACGTCACACCGGCGTGTTCTCGCTGCCATCGCGGCCACGACCACATCTGCAATGCGCACCGCCCAGCCACAACGACCCGGACGCCGTATGCACGCCAGGGGACCCTCAAAAGGTCCCCAAGGCTCCTTGGACTGCGTGTAAGCCGCGCCGTTGCACGCTGCGACATCCGGGCACCCCAGCAGTGGCGCATGACCACACGGCGCCGTTCATTGGACGGCCCTCTACGACGACCTACCAGCACACTACGGCGGACACACCAGCAAGGAGGACGTATGTCGGTACAGCCGACATACACCCTTGGTCCGGTGAAGACCCCCAGGGCAAACCGCCGCACCCGCACGCCCTCTGTGGCGCCCCGCAACGCCCCGCCGCCCCATCCGTGTCCCCTCACCCCATCTACGTCCCCCCACCCTCTGCGCATCCCCACCCCCCTTCTGCATTTGCCACGCACCTGCACGCCCTCTGCGGCGTCCCCCAATGCCCCGCCACCTTCTCCGCGTCCCCCGCCACCCTCTCCGTCCCACCACCCCTTCTGCGTCCCCGCCACCCCATCCGCGTCCCCGTCCCCCCATCCGCGTCGACCCCACACCCGCACGCCCTCTGCGGCCTCCATCAACGCCCCGCCACCCTCTCCTCGTCGCCCGTCGCCATCCGCCCGCCGTCTTCCTCGCCGTGGAGCCGGACGGCCACGCCAGGGGACCCTCAACAGGTCCCCAAGGCTTCTAGGACTGCGTGTTGCTGCGCCGTCCATGAACTTGAGACCGCAAGTAGTGCTATAAGGCTTCGCAGCATACGGCGCAGCCTGCTTGGCTGCTTGCTTGGCTGCTTGCTGCGCGGCTTGCTTGGCTACTTGCTGTGCGGCTTGCTGGAAAAATGGATCGAAAAGTCTGCATTTCATTTCCCCCTTTTTCTTATAAAAAGTGATGCAAACCAAGCTTTTTAAGACCTTTTCTGCCCTATAAAGTGGTAAGTTATTTGAATTTTGTCAGGTAAAAAGGTGTGAAAAAAGACACATTTTCCCAAAGAAATATTTTTGATAAAAGAGGAGGAAAGTTGTGATTTTTAGGGACAAAAACAACCAAGATATCACTTCCAAAACTTCCTTTTTTAGTCCAAATATATGGTCAAAATGTTGGATCTTTCACACCTTTTCCAACAGAAAAACCAAAGAAAAACCAAGGTTTAGTCACCATATTTTTCCCAGAGAATCTGAAATAAATGTGAAGTTTTGACCAGATTTCTAATGTGAAAGACTCTAATTTACTGGGGATTTTCAAAAATGGAAATCAAGATAATATGATAGATATTCACCACATTTTTCTTGCCATAAATCATAAATTTTGTTATCTTTATTTGTGTCAAGAATTTGAGAAAAATACTGTAAGGAGAAATCATTTTTCTCACATTTTTCAAACATAAAATTCCTCTGTGCCCCCAGTGTAATGTTCACGTATATATGCAAGATGATTGACTTGTGGACAGCAACACAGTCACATGACTATAACCTGGGCCGGATACCTGAGAATCCAGGACAACAAATATATGGCCTAAAATGAAACTGAATACCGGCAGTGAAGAAGGAGCTGAATGTATGCCAATGAGTTAACCAAAGCTGGCCGGGTGGTGCTCATGGAAATGGCCAGAATTACCCAGACATTGGGTCATACACACTGTGACCGCACCAGGACCCCGAGACTTTTAAAACCAATATGGGCACGTGTTCTTTGTGGTCTGCTTGCACATTACCTTATGTAATCAGTGCACAAAAATGCCAGATCCCAGATTATCATGGGAAAATGTGCATGATTATTTGAAAGCTGAAATGCTCCAACTGGAAAAGCCGATTTGTCCTTTGTACACTCAAAGCATCGGAAACACCTTTCAAAAGGTTTGATCGTCCTCTTTGATAGAGCTCATAGACCAATACATCGTCCAATATACATGCACTCATTACCAATTTGGTTGCAAAAAATCATGTCGTGAGATGTCGATGGACCCAACCATCAATCCTGATAACACTTTCTGGTCTTCAATCTGAAATTGCAGGGCACTAGAAATCCAAGAGGGAGAGCATAAGTTGAAGACAAAGCCCATATGATAAGTCCTTGTCTCCGAGGGTCTGAGCTTCCAATGGAGGAGCAACAGCAACTCTGTGACTAGTTGTAACGCACATGGGGAGCTCAATGACCTGCGAACACGATCATGCTGGTGGCCATCATGTAGACATGATTCAGGGGTAGCTGCAGCAGGAAGAGTTAAAGAAAACACTCTTCGAGCAAGTTGGGATATTAGGCTACAAATAAAAGTAGCTACCCACAAATGTAATTGTAAACTGTCACCATTACCGAGGACTGTATGCCTGGAACGGGACTAGCTGAAAAAAAAATCAGAATGCTAAGTGAAAAATCAGATTTGTTAAGTCTGGGATGTGTTATTGACCTGGCATGGCACTGGATGACATGCTGCCACCTGTGTGGATTCCCTGCTGGAGCCCCTGCGAGGAAGCCTGCTGAAGGCGTGCCATCTCATATTGGTGCTCCAGCTCCATTCTCCTCTCCATCATTGCCAACTCATGGTCAAGTTCCATACGCTTGATTTGGACTGCAGCATCAGTGTCCAATCTGCTTGCATTCTCTTTGTGCTTCCTTGTTCTTCTTGATACCCACACTGATTGCAGCATTCTGAGAAGCTGCAAACTCTGCAGCTTTGTCAAGGAAGGAGCCCCGCTGTCCTTTGGTATTCACTTGAGAAGGAAGCATTGTGGATCCTTGTCGCACGTGTGTGCCTGTGATGAATATGTCCAGCCTTTCGTGATCTTTTCATTGGGTTCTGGGTCATTCCAGATGAGGTGGAACCAGGGGCACCTTCTACCATTACTTCTTCATCATCTGACCCATCTGACGTGCATCCTAGGTCATCCATTGAAAGTTCTCTTGAAGGTCCCAAAGGTCACAAAGGTAGTTGCACCTAGACCGAGGTCCAATGCAGTGGCACTGTTGCCAAAGCCTCCTTGTCAATGAATTGGACTGGCCTTGAGCAAGGCAGCCTCAATTCCTTGTACCATGGGAGAAGCTCTTCTTGAATTTTATCTAATAAATATGTCATTTTAATAAACCAACCCGGTCACAAGAATGATATTTTCACTTACCCCACACATTAGAAATAGCAGAATCTGCCCAAATCTCATCTTCTCTCTCCTCCTCTATTAACCTGTGCCCTGTAGTTCCAAGCTCATTGCGAAATTCAAAATATTTCTTCCTCAACCTATCAAACAATTTAATGCCATCTACAGTGACCAAACACATTAGCTTACGCATGGATACAATTTTTGATGACATTCCCCAGTGTTTTGATATCAGCCGTTGTCCACCGACCACTGGCATCATCTTGCAGGAGAAGCTTGGCAATCTCCCACTGATGATCTGCGGGTTTTTTGCCACCGCTATTGATAGGTTCGGATGAGTCAGACGTGTTGAAGTTAAAGGCCTGCCTCCAGACACGGTTATCACTAATCATGTTGATAAGGGTAGAAGTCAAGTAGTGGAAATCCGGGTTTGCCCATCTGTAGGGCCATGTAAGTTAAAATGTAAAAACATGCAAAGGAGAGTCACGGTGCCTACTTAACAATGACGGCGCTGCTACTGTTTGTCCTCTCCCCATCTTCCCCCTCTGACCCTGCATCTTCCTCACCATCTCTTTTGTTGGCTTTCTTCTTTTTCTTCTTGGGTTTCGAGGTGGAGAGGCTTAAAGAAGCCTCCCCAGGAGAACGCTTCTCACCAGCCCTCCTTACATCAGCCTTCTTCTGTGCCCTCACCCGTTTTGCCTTGGCCACTGCAAGGTCAGCTTCCAGGGAAGTGAGAGAAGGAACAGAGAGGGTGACGGTTTTTTTTCGTTGCTTTGGACTAGGCATGAGTACAATGGGAAGGGTAGTAGTAGTTGCATAGCTGTACAGTTACTTGTCGGACTACAAAATAAAACTCCTTATGGTGCCTTCAACAAAAATAACTTAGCAAAATTTCAATTCTGACACCATCATGCTGGGTGAACAGGAAATCAAAACCAATGTCAAAACAGTCGAAAAATCGAAACGACTCTAGAGTTGTTTTGATTTTTGGAGCATTTCGAGGTTTTTGAAACTGCCATCAAAACCATCATCAAAACAACACTGAAACGGTCATTGTGATATCCCCTAATCTGACAACATCCAGCCAAACTGATTCTGAATCAACCTGAAATTGGACAATCCAACTGAACTATCTGCTCTGATTCTGAATCTGACAATCTGACTCCAATGTGGCCAATATGATTCCAAAGCAGCCAATCCAACGCTGAACAATATCATCTGACCACCCACTCTGACTCTGAACTGGCAGATCCCATGCTCAATTGAATGATCCAACCCTGAACCAGCCAATCCAATTCTGAATCTGACACTCTGACATGAACTGGACAACCTGAATTAATCTGATTCAAGCAAACTTGAATGATCCAAATGGATAATCTGACTCTGAATTAGACTATGCAAGTCCAAATCAGGCAATATTAGAGAGTCTGATTTGAACAATCTAAATCTGAATTGAAAAAATCATGTCTGGTTCAAAAATCACAAACAGGAAAATCTGTGTACAAAATCAGGGATGCAAATTATTGGACATATTGCTGACTTTTTGATAGAACAATGCAAAAAAACTGCTGAGCATTAGCAGGGCCATGTGACATGTAATATTCACCATGTAATAACAATACAGGCATTGGCAAATATAGAAATCCACTAAAGTCATAATGAGGTGCCATGTGTAGCACTGGTCACTTGACAATGAAGGTGCTGTGACAACAAATATCACAGCAGTTTGCATAAGTTAAGGTGCCAGTCAAAATTGGGACCCTGAGCACATTTTGTAAAGATTAGTAGCTACAGCAATGAGTGTATCAGATAATCAAAAAATATATGGCACATAATGATGGCATAATTAGTGACAAAAATACTATCTAAGAAAGAAAACAATTGGAACCATTTTTCATTTCATCTGTCTCACTCTGAGTCTGGCAAGGAACTGGAAAAAATATAAGCTCCAAACCTTTGTATTTTTAGTTGGTATTGTTGCCACTAATTATGCCATAATTATCTGCTATACACATTTTGATTATCTGCTAAACTCATTGCCATAGCTAATAATCTCTTTCCAAAATGTCCTGGGCTCAAATGTTCAGCTGGAACCTTAACTTATGCAAACTGCTGTAAGGATGTTCTGGCCCATCCAACTTGAGTAAGTATTTGTATTCCTAACTCAGATAAGTAGTACATTGACTTTGGACAACTTGAAAAAAAATGGCTGTTTGAAGACACAGGAATAATGTAATTTTAAATGTGTAGCCATGTAGAAATATTTTAATTTTGAATATATTCAGAACTAGCAAATGCCTAATGGGGTGCCCATGCGTAGCACGGGTTACTCACCTAGTAAATAATGAAAACACCGGTGTGTGGCGACCGTTCGACGATTAGGTAACTGTTTCTGCTTTTTTTTTCATATTTTGCCAGTAATTTGCCGGAGAAGATCGTTGAACGTAAAAGATCAATGATAACCACGTGGTCAAGGAAGGAAACACGCACCTACATCATTGCTGATGGAAACTCGGCACTCAGATTTTCCCATCGTCTCGGGACAAGTCTCTGCACAACAACCAACCAACTAGTCCCCATCTTACACCGAGCTCCACCCAAACGGCGTAACTAATCCAAACTCTTTTCGCTCACCAGCCCCATACGACCGTAACGACGTCTCTTAGCGTCTCTTAGCGTCTAGCCTTCTACTCCAGCGCCCAATGGAGGCAGATAATTCTTCCGCCATTAAATGCGGAATACGTTACTGCGCAACTTAGGTGCGTCCTCCAATCATATGTATTCCCGACTCGCACCGAGCGTGACACAGTCAACCAACGGTGTTTGCCCGCGGCGCGAATCTGGGCCTGGAAATACAAGTGTCAGGGGCTCGTGCGCCTGTCTGAAGGTGGAGATTCGCAGGGACGTAGCTTCTACGCGTGCGGGTGGTATATACAGACCCGGTCCGTGCCATCGTTACGGTAATACATCCTTAAGCGTCCGTTTTTATTCCCCTGCCAGTGGGAGGCTACGTATAGTGTCAATGAGGAAGCGGGATTTATATAGTAATGTGGGGGGGTCTACGTGAATCCGCCATCCCGCTGTCGCTGTTGGGTACGACGTCAATGAGTGGCCCTGGTGAAGCGGTGAGCGTGCTTGTTGTCGCCCTGGAGGTCACTCGTGCCGCTGTGGTGAGCATTTTGTTCAAAATGTACTCTTCGTGGTGTGTACACTCTGAGTAGATAATCTTCAGTTTTGTAATAGTGAACCCTTATTCTTTCGTGCATAAGCAATCTGAGCCTGCTAACAAACCTCTTCATCTAGTCGCTAGTTACGCAATGCTGGTACGCCGATTCCCCTGCTCGACTTGAACATCACCTTATTCTTTCATTCACAGCTCTACGACTACCTTTTGACACTTGAATCAGAGATCCAATATATATGGCCGGCGCCATGGAGTTTGGGGAAGGTAATGTACTTCTGTACTCGTTACCCTGGGCTGGCAGATGGGGCATTGTTAACCTACCGTGCGTCGCCGTCTCCGTTGCGTCTCGGCCCTCTCAGGTGCAGAACCGATGTACTGACACTAGTTTAGTACACACTGCGCCTCGGTCGATAACAAACCAAGAGTGCTCTAATATCTACAAGGCGACAGGTTGTGAGTCTCCATCATATTTCTGGTTAAGATGCGGATGTGTAAGTACAAGCTCGACTCTAAACAGGGATGATTATGGGGGGTGTCTTGATCGCGGAATGTACGTTCTGCTACTTCACGCCATGACCCCACGCGCAATGTTGACTCAAGAGTCTCCACAAGTTGTACTGATCTTCCGCACGTGGGCTATATTCGGCAAAAATAAGATACTCGCTATCATGCTCCTTGTGTTCGGCTGTCTTCTCATAATCCCTGCTGTTGTATTCGAATACAAAGGACTAGATGAAACGCAGTGTACGTTCAACAATCTCCTCAGTTTCTAGCATGGCGCTTATTTCGTTCACCGTCTTTTCCACTTCAATCATGGATACAGTTGTGCACTTGAGGACACTATCGACGACATGTTGGGAAATCAATAGCCCAGGCGCTATTCTATTTGTGGACTACATTTTCATCGCTGTCTTTGAGTCATGTCAGTTCTCATTCACTTCGTCATACTCCCAGTCCGTCTTTCGTATCTATCACCATACACACTCACGTGTTCGGCGGGTCCTCCTACAGTGATTCTTGTGCTGACGGTCTACAAAGGTGTCCAACACCGTATGTCATGCTCTCAGTCTTTCCATTTCTCCTATAATAACATGTCGACATAGTGCGATATAACCGTTCAAATTTGGTTTTCACGCTCTACCGTGATGGTGCGCGTCGCCCCCTTTGGTATTCACCCATTTCTCGCCGTTATCAACGTATCATGCATAGGAGTCCTGTTCTACGTCTATCTAATCGGCTTCTCGCTCGTGAATATTATCCTGCTTGTCCTGGGTGTAAGACCTAATTCCCTACCCCTGAAAGATACTGACCATATGCGCAGCCTAAACCAGGCCCGAATTTGATGCTGTAAGTACGCTCTCGTAGACACCCTTGCGTCCTTGCTTCCTCTGCTCTTTAACTTCCTTACACGGAAACTGAATAATACCCTTATTACCAGAATGCAACGCGCCCTCCACTCAATCCTCACGGCCCGCCTGCTTCTTAATCTCCGCGAAGCTGCTGCGCGCGATCAACAGGCCCTTCCCTCTCCCTCGCGTGATCGCTCGAACAATGATACGGACGCTGCGTACTCGAGGGCAGGTGCAGGAATGTGGGGGGATATGGGTGAGGGCACGGCGCTATCGAGTGTGGTGTGGGGAGCGGACTCATGGTTACGTGATGGACTTGTGTAGATTAGTTGGGTGTGTATGATTATTACTCTAAGTGACCTCGGAGGAGGCTCAAAATAGAATGGACGTCTGATGTCAAGGCCCCTATCGCAAAGCAGATGGAATTATCACGACTTGTCAGTCAGAGCGATGTATATTCCTGGCTATTCGGAGGCGAGTAGGCAGAGTGTTTTGGCCGTCAATATGCTTGTTCTCGCCTTCTGTATATTTGCGGTCCAAAAATATGCAGGAATACTCTAATAATTCAAGATCAACGCTGCAGTACTGCAGGGAAAGGAATAAAATAAAATAAAGCTATATCGTGAGTCTTATTTGCTCGCATCAGTCGCCGGAATGATGTCAGAGTGCATGGTCTTCTTACAGCTCCTGAACCGTGTCTCTCACAATCTAGATTTATCCTGTAAATATCCGAGACGGGCACGATCATGGGCCCCTATGAAGTAATGTTGCGTGCATCGTGGGGACGCGCGCGTGGGGTTGCATTCCTAGGGAAGTTGAGTGTGGACTGTCAAAGTTAGTGGCCGTTGTTGGAGTTCCTTACGCCTCCCACTCAGATTCCTTTGGACGGATCACGACGTTGTGTGAGAATCAATGTGGGGGCGAGGTTTGCAACTTGAGCAGGAACCGATCGCTGATTGAGGAGGGTGGGAGGGTGGTAGTAGTCCTCCCAATGGGGACGGATGCGCTGAGGGTACGGGAACCGTTTCATTATTTGCGCCTGTTAATTGGAAGGAATATGAGCGATCTTCGAAGGTGAGGATAAATGTTTTGTGATATTGCGTTAGGAAATATCGTGACATGGGTGCAAGGAGAAACGACGATTTGGATATTAGACGGTAAATGGTGTCATTGCCGTAGGAACTGGTACATCAACTAGAAGTGAGCGAGGGAGCGATGTTCTGTATCTGGAGGTAAGGACACCGCGGCACCGCTGTCTTCCAGATATGAACGACGCAGAAATACCAGTCGAATACGCGAGATTAACAACTGGGACAGATCCTATGATGAGATTAAACTCAGACCCATGGGACTCATACTTCATGTTTCCCTTTGAATCCGAAGCCGGCAAATTTTGGGCCACAACCCGACAAGGGACACCACAGAAGCTATGCGAATGTGGAAGGATGGGCTGCGCTCGCGTGGAGACTAGGTTCGAATGGTGGCGCATGCTTCTATGTATCGGTACTTGCCTCGACAGGAAGAGCTGTTTATCCTGTCGAGAGTAAAGACATGAATGATGGCCCATGCCGGGCAGAAACAAGGTAGCCTGAGTAGCGAGGTGTTGACGTTGCGGAGTCGGGAACCATCACAGTTGGATATTGATATCTGTAGACTAAGGTAAGAATTCCCAACGATAGACTCGAATCGTTATATTTATACACTACCTGTAGACTAAGGTAAGAACTACAAGAAATGTTAGCTACGTACTACATAATGAGACTAATGGCACTTACTTCCCAACGATAGACTCGGGAGGGACTATACTACATCGAGAAACGAATACATATAGTTGTTTCAGAATTAGGGGACAAATGCACAGGCCATGTAGTAGGCGCCGAAACGTACTTACTACTCAACGGTCGCCAGCATTCCTACACTTCCCCTCGAGCGTTGAGTCCACAAGACCAAGGAGTTTCGAAAGGTACGTGTATTTTGATGGAGAAAGAATCTTCGTGAAAATGTCTGCTATCATTTCGGTTGTAGGCACGAACTTTAGCGCCATAGTATCGTCTTCAATTTTGGACTTGACGAAATGAAATTTCGTATCGATATGCTTCATTCTTCGTATGAATATTTGATTTTGCGCAAACGAAATCGTGCCTTGATTGTCTTCATAGACCGTAGTGGGATTCTCGATGGTAAGTCCAATTTCCTTTAAGAACCTACGCGTCCAAAGCAGTTCACGCGTGACTTCGGATAGGGCAATATATTCCGATTCCGTGGACGAAAGCGCGACGACTGTTTGTTTCTTGGAGGACCACGAGATCACGCCATTACCTAGAAATATAGCGTATCCACCTATGGACTTTCTATCTCGTGGATCTCCAGCAAAATCGGCATCGGAATAAGCATGTAAGTCCAAGTTTTCACCGCCTAGGCATAGTTTTTGACCACGTGTATGGAAAAGGAATTGGAGGATACGTTTTGCTAAACACCAGTGCGTTTCGCTTGGATTCGAAGAATACTGAGCAAGCTTGTTTACAGCGTGAGCTATATCCGGTCGTGATACCATGGCAGCGAACATCAGGCTGCCAATAAGTTCGCGATAAGGTATGTTTTTGGATTCTTCCTTTTCTGTTTCCATTTCTGGCAATGAAATTGACTCCTAGAGGTAATGAAGATTTCGTTGGTTTTGAGTTTTGCATGCTAAACTTTTTCGCTAGGTCTTCGATGTAATATTTTTGCGATATGGAGATTATGTGGGACTTATCATCACGACTTATACCAGAACCTAATATCCAGTGAGCATCGCTTTCACCGGATACCTTAAATCTTTCTCCAAATGCTTTTTCTAGCTCGAATAATCTGTTATCGGAGCCAATCGTAGTTGCGTCATCGACCCAGAATCCAACCATTGCCCATGTTCCGTCATTCCACGATTTATAGAAGACCGCCGAATTGCATTCCGAACATTTCCACTGTAACATTTTCTCCATAAATTCCACCAGAGTTTTCCTCCATTCATTCCCACCTTGCTTTGTTCCATACAGTGCCTTCCTCAATTGAAATGCTAAGTCTTCTTTACCGGGAACTTTAAATCCATCGGGTTGCTCCACCCAAACTTCCTCTTTGATAACTCCATGAAGAGAAGCAGATTTTACATCAAACTGACGGATTTTGATTCCAGTGGCCGCGCCTATAGTTAATAAGATTCGAAGAGATTCCCAACGCATCACAGGTGCGTAAGTTTCATTGAAATGTAGTCCCGGTATTTGACTATACCCCTTAGCGACAATATGGACTTTACGCTTGGTGATTTTACCATCCTGTCATGAAGTTCGTAGTGTGGTACCCATCTTGAGCACACGTGTGCCTATAGGTGGTTGAGTAGGAGGACCGAAGACTTCGTGTTCTATCATATTCTGCCATTCCGCTTGTCGTGCCTTTTCCCAAGCTGCTCCTTCCTCACCAGGTAAGTTCAATGCCTCTTCAATACCTGTCGGGTCTCCTTCAATGATTGGCATAATGACAGATTCTTCTTCTTCATTTTCTAACAAAGACTGGGTTTCCCCGTGTTGACGACCCAAACGTGTCGATCCAATCGGAAAATCAGGTACATCTGACACTAATCTCATTTCGTTTCGATTGCTAAGGACATTTTCGGATGTAGATGTCTCTTGAGATGTTTGCTCCCCCTGATTGGCGAGATCTGATATACGAAGATGATGTGGTGGGATACGAATAGTGAGTCGAGGTTGGGTAGAAGTAGTCGGCTGTGAACTTGCAGTTACATTATTACTTGCCATATTTTGACTAACATCCTGTGTCATAGTGTCTTCGCTGTAAAGTGCTAGCATGGCTGGCACAATGATGTCTTCATGAAATACAGTGTCACGAACTTTTTCAATATGTTTTGAACCAGGATACCACACAAGATACCCGGTCAAATAGGGCTCATATCCCACGATATAGCCCATTTTTGTATGTGAGTCCCATTTACGGTGTTTTTCCTTGGGTACGGCAATAGTAACTGGACTGCCAAAAATTCGAAGGTGTGAGAGGTCGGGGACTTCTCCAGTAATGTGTTGAAGGGGAGTTATACCATCATTAACATGGATCGGTGATCTGTTTTGTAAATATGCCATGGTTTTGACTGCCATTGACCACATGTTTTTACGCATCCAGGATGCATACAGCATGGTGCGAGCTCCTTCAGTATTTGTGTGTATAGCTCATTCAGCAATTCCATTCTGTTCATGAGTATAGGGAATGGAAGTATATAAGGTGATACCTCAATCTTTTAGAATACGTTCCATTTTCTGATTCACAAACTCTTTTCCATTGTCAGCCATAACACCCCTGACTTTGGCACTGTAGCTGGTTTCAAACTGATTTATGAAGTCCTCGACTTTACCAGCAACTTCAGACTTAAATGTAAGTGTTTCTACCCATGTGCCATGTGAATAATCATTCACAATAATTAGGAAATACTTCTTTCTGTCAATACTTGTGGTTTCCATTGGTCCGGTGAGATCCATATGTATCAACTCTCCAATGTGAGTTGCGCGTGTTCTACCTGTTTTGAACGGTAATTTATGTTGCTTTCCATGTATACACACCATGCAATCAGCATCATAAGTCAATTCTTCATCTATCTCAATTCCTGTGGCAAACTTATTCGCTAGATCCCTAACAGCAGCAACGTTAAGATGACCCAAGCACTGGTGCCACCTCCTGATGTCTGTATTCGTATCCCTGGTAAGTGTGATAATCGTTTCATCAAGACGGCTATCTAATTCTTCTTGTGTGGGTTCATTGATTGTTTGAATAACCAGAGGTGGATTACTTGTTTGAATTATTGAAAAGTTCGCTGGGTAGATATTACCCTTTTCGTGAATATCAGCTAATGGTCGGTTTTCAGGATCAACAACTGTACATCCAGATTTATCCAAGGAAACTGTGAAGCCGTCCTTGATGAGTTGGCCAGGTGAAAACAAGTGAGTGTGAATTTCTGGCACCCATTGGACATGGGGAATAACGACTATGTGCTCTTTTCTTTGATCATTAACTCGTATTTTCATTATTCCCATTCCTTTTGCTTCAAATTTAGCACTGTTTGCTGCTGTAAATGACTTGGGACTTGAGAAAAGTTCATACTCGTGTAATTCCTCAATTTTTGGTATGAAATTGCCTGACACCACTGTATCAATGAAGCAATGCCTCGTGATAGGACCCTCACCTAAAAACATTGAAGTGTCTATTGTCGCAAATAATCCTCACGCTGTAGGTATGCTGCCTTTGTTTTTGTCTTGATCTCTGGTCTGAGACTCCTTTTTCATCTGCTGTTGAGAACTGCTACTACCATTCTTCTTTTTAGGACTAGGGCAATTTCGGGCCCAATGGCCTTGCCCCCCACAATTAAAGCATCTGTTAGAACACTTGACACTCTTCTTTCCAGGACTCTCCTTTGCGCCTTGCACATTGTTTTGAGATCCTGGCCTTTGCTGCTTTTTCTTCATAGCAGCGAATGCAGAGCCCTCCGTAGTGGTACGTAACCCTCGTTTCATCTTAATCTGACGAAGGTTGCTAACAATTTTCTCGACCATGTCCTTGTCATAGTCAATCACATTGACTATGGCATCGAATTCCTCAGGGAGCGAGTTGATAAAGAGGTTGAGGTACAACAGTTCTGGAACAGAATGGCCAGCTTCAGTGAGTTTCATCCTTAGAGCATCCATCCTAGATTTATGCTCTAATATTCCAGATCCATTGTACTGAACTTGAGTGATTTCTGCTAATGGTGCCACACTTGTATTTGCCAGATGGTTTCTATACACCTCACAAAGTGTATTCCAAGCCTTTATCGGGTCTCAACTATCCCGGATAGACTCCCTTTGTTGGTCTTCAATATGCAAATCGATCTTGGTGTAAGCTCTTTCTTTCCTCAGCACCCATGCTTTTTCTAACTGGAGTTCTTTCTCAGTTGGGGCATCGGGAGCTGTGCATGTAGGAGCTATGAAGACCCTGGTAACGACCTCCCACTGATTGAGTGACCTCAAGATGGACTCCATACTGGCGCTCCAAGAAAAGTAGTTGTCAGCACATAGTTTTGAAAATACCTGGTACGCACTACCAGTACTCGTCTGGAATTCCTTCATGTCTTCAAGGCTAGTCATGATGATTAACTTGTCCTGGCTTAGCTATTTAGTGCAGTAAGATTGGACCAGGGCCCATAACCTGTAGACTAAGGTAAGAATTCCCAACGATAGACTCGAATCGTTGTATTTATACACTACCTGTAGACTAAGGTAAGAACTACGAGAAATGTTAGCTATGTACTACATAATGAGACTAATGGCACTTACTTCCCAATGATAGACTCGAATCGTTGGGAAGGACTATACTACATCGAGAAACAAATACATATAGTTGTTTCAGAATTAGGGGACAAATGCACAGGCCATGTAGTAGGCGCTGAAACGTACTTACTACTCAACCAGTATTCCTACAATATTGGAGACTGAAACTTCTGAGAGCACTCTGTTTTGCAATTTGGATGATCCGGAAGCATCCCCTCATATTCACCCTAGTAATCTAAAAGCACTATACACAAACAGACAAGATCACTGAACAAAACCCGAGTGGAAAACCATTCATTATGTAACCCGAGGTGTGGGATTCGAACATGAGGACACGAACGAATCTTCAGGAAAAGAGGAAGTCAAATGACTAACGTATATATTGAGACTAGACGTCCATGCTAGGTTACTTTCAAGAAGTCAGTCCAAAATCGAGGCTTATATGGAAATCGTGAAGTACTACCGACGAAAATATAATTCTATCATTAATAGGAGTAATCCATGCCTAACTGCGAGATCATATGATCCCATCCATCTTCTTGATATCTAGCGACTTCATAGTCAGAGGGCATGCCTTTTATTTTTTTGCGTGGAGGCTGGTCGTCCTGGTCGCCTCGCATTGGCGGCAAATGATGCTTGGCCGTTTTCGCAGAATCAGGATAGGGACTAAGTGATGCGTTCGGTGAAACGGACACATTGGATCTACATTCGTCCCAGGGTTGGGATTGGTTAACGGAGTCGCGAAACCGTTCGAATGCGCAGTGTGCTGTATTTTGCATATTGATCATATCCGACTACACGCAAAGTTCGTCAGGCCTTCACTTCTATAAAAAAAACATATTCACATTGTTACCTTTTTATAAGGTTGTTGGAGGCTATCTTCGGCTTGGAAGAATATATGACAGGTTTCATCGAAATGTTTCAGTGCGCCTTCGGCGAATTGAGAGCCAGGTGAATAGGTCACCAACGCACAGAGGACCAGCTGCAAGGCTCGCTATATAGACTATCCGAGCGATACAGAAGGCACAAATACGTACCGACGCAGTATATGCATGACTCCAGAAGGGCACCATACGTTCGAGGAGCTTCGGATAGGTCAACCAAAGGCGTTGCACGTGGGAAACCAGTGTGCTAGCGCTATTCATATTAAGATCAGACTTAAGCGACCTTGGTCTATTCACTGAAATACCTGTGGTAAGCCCCAACAATCGAACGCCAGTACCGGTGTCGTACTGGCTTTTCAGGACGGTCACAGACGAGCTGCCAGAAATAGGGCCGATTAATATACATTATCGCTATTGTGTGCTTATTAGCAACCTGTAAATAGCCTGGACCAGTGTATACTCACAAAGTTGTTTCCATACAGCGACGAGACAGCGTTGGAAAGTTTTACCCATTTCCTCGTTATTAGGTAAAGGCTCATCGGGCCACGAGAGTTCTTCTGGAATACAATAATGACGCAGCTTCTTGTCATATGCAAGGATAGCTGTATAGTCCACGTCTGGAGAAGTCGTGGCCCTTACTACCTCGGCGACGAGAGTAGCAAAGGAATACTTCCAATAATAAACTGTTTTCGAAACCTTAGAAACGAAGGGGATGACAGGACCAGGGATAATTACATTCGCGGAGATGTCCCGGGTACACATCCAGTGTCAAAGGCTGTTTACATTGAACCGTCTCACTTGCCATTGATGCCGGACGGCCAAACATATAGCTCTTGCATGGGCATGGATCAATATGTCCGTTTATGAAATATCCAAATTAGCAAACCTGCCAGATATCCAGAGACTGGTATTCCCAGAGTGTCTGTTCACCCCGCGCAATGACAGCGGGGTCTTGTATATATGTTGTTTCATCGCGACCGTCGCAGCCTGGATGGTAACTTGGGTATATATGAGAATAGAGAGACCGTGTCTAAACTTACACAAGCCAATCTGGAGAAAGACATCAGCCACCTCTCTGTGCTTCAAATCAACACGTACCGATTGGATGAGTTTCGTGATCAGCCCGGTCAGACACCATTGATACGGTAAACTTCAGGTAGAACGCTTAATTATGTCGGGAAACAAACTGATTAAGTGAGATGCCTACCTTCCTCGCTCGTTCCGACCGAGGCGGAAATACCACATCAATATAAGCTATAACTGATTAACTATCTTTAAAATAAATAAATGAAATGGACCAACTACCATTGTTTGTACTCCAGCCAAAGTCGTATGTTCGCTCACGGGGTAACAAACCATTGCCGCCTTTGCTAACACCAGGAAAAGATCTACGTCGCGAGAACGCACCTGTTCATTCAAACTGAAGTCGAGCAAGGTCCCTAAAAGGAAAACTCCCAGGAGAACGGCAAGTCGATGCGCATCCGAGATATCAAGGCTGTCTGCCCTGCTGCCACCAGGGTATACAAGATGAAGAATGTCGTCCAAGTCGTTAAGGGGGACTGGAATCGATCTGGTGCTCATATATGGACATGTAATGGTAGACAGGAGAAGTAGACCACGTACAACCAACAAAAATGCGAGGAATAGCACTGCATAAGAGCCAAAGCCCTGTCATAGGTCGGAAGATATTCTAGAATTTCGTTCAGGTCCGGGGGTGGCTGGCTTGGTGGACATGGAAATTGACAACTATATAAACAGAGTGAACTGGAAATGCCATCTTGTGGTGGTAGTACTTCATCCGTAGTAGAGGAGCGGGCGCGGTTGAATGTACTCTTAGCTCCATTGCAATCCTAGCAACGTGATTGTGAGTGATTGTGAAAAGATCATAACAGAGGAAAAGATGAGCTACTTGCAAAACATACTGTAGACATGAAATGTTTGGACCTCAGTGAACAACGGTTGGAAGATAAGCAAGGGAGAAAACATACATCTGCAGCAGCAGTCGTGCCATGAAACTGGGTCCCATGGCTGTTGCCTAGGGACATGACGCCGAATGCAGTAACAAGCACGTCCGTATCTGAAGCCGAAGATCCATGATCCGAATAGCGGGAAGTTGCAGGGGGTTTATCCAACAATAAGGGAGATTGCAACGAGGCTTTTTGCTTATCAAGCTCCTTGAGAGCGCTTTCTAATTCATTCATACGCTTATATTGCTGAGACAGCAACTCGTTCAGATCTGTTCGTGGATCCAGAAACGCACTAAGTTTTGAACCCAACTTGAGCTCTTCTACGAGTAGTAAGAGATGAACGAACGACGGACCTGGGGTAAAGCTGCTTCTGCTTCACACTGCTTACATTTTTGCGCCGTGGTTTTTTAACGCTGGAGCTATAGACGTGTATGTTGGAGCAAACTGCAAAACGTATTAATGAAGTACTCACTCGCTGGATCTCGCGTTAGCTGCAAACACAAGGACAGTGGAAATCGGTCAAACAAGTACTTTGTCAGAGTAGGGGGGTACGCACTGGGGCTCATGAGGGTAAGGTGGCACCACAACGAGCTAAAGGTTTGAACAGTAAATACTAGTGAATGACTTCAGTCGGGATGTACCGTTATATGGACGCTCGCGCTCGCGAATCATCGCAGGTATTTGACAAATGCAACGGCATCATAAGCGCCAGGAACGTACATAGAGCTTTGTCTCGTAGGTAGGACACACTTATATACTTGCTCCGGCGCGATGGAAGACCATGCCCTCGCATTCCTCAAAGACGTCGAATGATGCAAATAGCCTCCAGTCGATACGTATCTTTCTGCTTTAGTGCACAGTGATGATGGTGGTAGACCAGCAGAAGCTGAATTGAATCGACGCGCCCATAGATATCCATAGCCGCGCCAAGAGTTCTCATTCAGGCCCAACGGGTGGCGAGATAAAATGGTGGTTTTCATAGAATCATGTAAGGAAGATAAAAGTAGTAGTTGACTGTGGTCCGGAATATTTAATTTTCAATATTATATGTATGAACTGAGTAATTTATGTAAAAATGGATAAATAACGAACGAATAGATGAACGCGTTAACGGGAAATGAATATTACGCATTATATATATATACATACACGCTCTAATACTTCTAATATACCTCTAGTATACACGCACACAGTCAATCTACACAAACACGCCACACGCGAAACATGCTCAAAACACGGTCGGACGCGGCGCCCATATTCTACACAAATCACAAATCATGAAACACATTTCCTCATAGCATAGCGCACCATATCAAAAAAACACCATCCCTCCACACCAGTTCCGAACATTCCACAACGTTCCCCCGTCCCCCTGCCTTGCTCAAGTTCACGCCTTTAATCCATACACCCAAGCCCACTCAGTCCCTCCTAATCCATCTGTCCAACCTGCTTCACGCCCACACCCTTGCCATTAACCTTCAATGCCCGATGCGTCGCCTCCACCTCATCCTGCACCCTCTCGATCGACTTGAAGTACTTGACCGTCTTGACGCGTAGCTCAGCAGTGGCGTCTTCATCTGCGACGATGAGGGACCAGGGGTGCATTTGGAGGGCTGAGAGGGTGGTGAGGTGGTTAATGCCCTCTTCGATGGCTGGAGGAAGAGTGGGTGAGGAGGGGTGAGGGGAATTGTGTTAGCGGGGGAAAGAGGAAGGCCGTGTAAGTGGGGTGAGAGGGGAGGGAAAAGACGAAATGGAGGAGTGGGGAAATTTATGGATAGTTGCAACCGAGAGGAAAATAGTGCGAACAGAATCCTCAGCATGGGATCAAATAGTGAGAATGGGAGATACGGACCTTTGCTCAGCGCAAGACTCTTACGCTGTCCTGTGACGACCACGACGACTTCACGCGCTTCGAGGACGGTCGCAACACCCACTGTGAGTGCCATGCGAGGGACCTTAGAAAAGCGGGAGGGAGTTAGCAGGGGGGAGAGGGGAATGTAACAGGAATAAAATGGTGGGTATCAGAGTGGAGGAGTGAGAACCACGAAGGAAGGAAGGACAGTGGCAAGAAGTAAGATATAAGAGTAAAAACATACTTGACTGAGGTCATTCCCGAAGAAGCGCGAGTTGGCGAGGATAGTATCGTACGCGAGGGTTTTGATGCGGGTGCGAGATGCAAGAGAGGAGCCTGTGCGGTGGTGTCAGTGAGAACAGGTGCGGGCATGATAAATGGGGAATACCAGGCTCATTGAACGCGAGATGGCCGTCTTCGCCGATACCAGCGAGGAAGAGGTCAATGCCGCCGACATCCTTTATACGCTGCTCATATGCTGCGCACTCGCCGATAAGGTCTTGGACTGTGCCGTTAAGTATGTGGACTTGCTCGGGTGGGATGTCTATGTGTGAGAAGAATTGGGTGAACCTGGTGGATCCAATACATGATCAGCGACTTAGACCAAAATCAGAGTGCGGATCCAACTGCACGCACATGAACGTGTGATAACTCTCAGGATGATCGCGCGGCAAACCGACATACTCGTCCATATTGAACGTAATGACATTTTTGAAGGAGAGCCCGCCGGCCTTGACGAGCTTGATGAGGTGCTTGTACGTCGGGATAGGAGACGAGCCCGTTGGAAGACCAAGGACAAACTTGCGCTCGGGTGTCGGTGCGAACTCGGTGATGCGCCGCGCTATATAATTGCCGATATACTCGCCCACGGCGGCGGGATCTTCGCGGATGATGAAGCCTGTAGATCACCGTCAACGCCAGTATCAGTGTGAGTACCATGCAGGAGGACTAACGCATAGTGTGGGTGCGGTACTGTTAGGTCTCAGACTCTCGTGGCTGAAGTGGGTTATAGGGGCGGCGACGTGCGTGCACGGACAAAGGCAGCACGCGCAGAAGTGTGCTGGCCGTTCCTATACACATGGCACAGAAGCCATAGGCCAGCTATATACTGCTCCCCGGCTCGTCCCTCCGAGCATCCTCCCGCCGTACAGAGGCACATAGAGGCACATCCATGTGGCGAGTGACAGTGTGACGGTCATATTGAGTCACGTGGCATGAACGTTGGCGGAAACCAGTGGCTGGATGTACAGTCTATCCACGTTTGCATGTACAGGGATCTCGCTGGCTGCTTCTTGTATATTGGGTGTTCTTGGAAATTAAACATCTTTGGAGCACCCTGAGGATGTTCCATGCAATGCGCAGCGTTGCTCGTCGGATGGTTCCGTGAGCGGCTGGCTGAATCAGGACGGTGAGTGCGTTCCGGTGCCCGACAAGACGATCTGTGATCTACGGAACGGACCTGCATTGCGAACTTCAATACTTATTGCAGAAATAGGTACTGCCAGGAGATTGCTCGGAGATTATATCACGAGCTTGCAACACTTGGAGAAGAAAAAGGATCTACCATGGTATCTTTTTGAAAATCGGATTTGATTGGACGGCTGTTTTTTTTCTCTCCAAGACAGTATTGGATACTATATTCAAGCTAGAGGAGTGGATTGTCAATTGCGTGACGTTTCCCTCAAGCTCGAACGCGACGTTTCCCAGTGGCTTTCATGCCTGGCCAGTCTGTGACAGCCGCTGCGTATATTCCATCACCACCATACATGCCAACTTTTGATCAAATTTATCACTGTAGTAGCGCGAATGGTCAATACCGCTTTTTGAACTATCCCTTCTTTCATTTGGCTTATAGACTAATCAACGATGTAACTACTTCCAGGTGCCCCTAATAATAATTCATTGCATGAACAACTCCGCGTGCGTGTATTTTCTTAGAATGTTTCAAATTACGCTAGAAGCTCATAGCATTCTTTCTGCCATCAATAAACTCACTAACAACGTCCTTAGCTTTACTTTAGAACGGTGTTTCCCCATGGCTCCCTCTGGGCATCGCTGCACTGTCTCGACCGCACTCCGAGTCCCTCACCTCATGTTGTTTAGCAGCCCGTCACATATTGAATTATGAAGCCACCAATGAGCACATACCCCCGCCATCAGTGGGCCTCGCATCTATCCGACTGACTTACTAGTGAAGACCGGGAGCCTAAGAGCCTTCCGGAGACCCCGACTTTCCCATCCACCTTATCACATTCAGCGCAAAGAGTCACCCCTCACCAGTCTTCACCTCTTCTTACGCGGCAAGCATGGTGTTCGTGAAACTGTAGCTTTAGAAAAACCAACGTGTGGATGAAGCTTAGCTTGCAAAGTATCTGCATGAATTCTAACTAGTTGTTCAATTTTTGAGCTCCTGTTCGTCACTAGACCCGAGTACAGGTTTTTCTTCTAGCGCGCCCCCACGCATCGGCCAGCAAGCGTTGACAAAGAGAATCTAGTTTCAAAGCTTTTGTCTCTTCTTGAGTAGCTTAATTGTCTTCTTGCCGCAAGAAGATACCCATAAGCTTGCAGTTACACGTTCAAGTGGACCCAGACACCTGTAGGACTGAACTGCTAACACGAACACCCTTTCAATTTCAGCCGATTCTAACAGCTCCCATCAGTAACGGACAGGAAGAGGGGAGACTCATAATGGGGACGAGATGTGTTTGTAAGGATTGATGCTTCCACGTGCCTACTTCATAAGTTTCTCAACTCTCATAGCTATGTTTTCGACAACGACCGTATAGTTTGCAAATTAAATAAACGTAGGATCATGGGAATGGGTGAACACTATCTCATAAAACAGATCTAAAAAACTTTAAGTTTTTTTCTATGCAGGATATTCCGTTTATGTGTTCCCAAATGATGACTATCTGCTCGTCGTCCGTTCACGTGTCACTGGTCCTTCTCAAACAACATTAACACCCTGTGTATTTAGTTGGCGAAGAATCCTTTAGGGGATTGGATATAAATTGCAGTACAAGTGGAAGTTGCATTGGATATGGAGGTTCATCTAAATCACTGGACATGGATGAACGTCATCGCAGGTAGCACAGGACATATTCAGTGGCGACCGCGTGATCTATGGTCCCGCAGGCCGCTGGACGGATGAGGAAGGTCACCATGTGCATGATGTCGGCACACTGCCCATTGAGTTATACAGCACGAGTGTTCATAAGTGCAACCTGTGATCATCCCTTTACCAGAGGGCCATGTCAGAGGCTTAAAAAAATGACGAATGATAGGAATTTCACCTAGAGGATGACCAATATTATTATTATACATTTTTTATCAAAGCATGATTCAGTCTGAGAAGAAAAACACTGCCATGACACACAGTACTTGCACTCGGATACTAACGACGTGATTCCAGAATGCGTTATATTATGGGAAGATGTGATAATCAATCTGCATGTAAAAAATACGTGGCCCATTAGGAGGTTCGGAGCTAACCCGGAGAAATCTCCAAAATTCAGGGTTTTCAACTTACGTCGTCGTTAGGTAAAAGCTCCAACTTAGAGGGCCATGACACAACAATCGCAATGGGCACTGTGGTGCCTTAATTAGGAAACCGAGGCCGGCCCGATTTCGCCGGACAATTGCCCACACACGCCCATTCATCTTAGATGACCACGCTATTTGAGAAGAAAGATCACATGTAGCCACCAGCGAACGTGGCCGATAGCACGCGAATCCTAGGTCGCATACCCACATCTGCGCTGTCCCCGTCCCTGCTTCACTCTATATACCTTGTCTCGTCCTTTGTACCTCAACATTGCCTCGATGACCCGCAACAGTATTATCTGCTTCACAAATTGCAAGTTAGCGCTTGAAGATGGCTCACTCGTGCAGCGCGACTTATGGGTAGACGAGGAAGAGGGAGTGATTTTGGACGCACAAGTGAGTTAGCAAAGCCATGTACAGGGGGCGCGTTGACGATATTTGTAATAGAAAACTTTCTTTCAGCAATGTCGTCGGCCTGATACTATCATCGACCTCGAAGGCGATATAATAAGGTTTCCAACTCTTTTTATTCGTTTTGTCAGGATTGACTTTTTTCTCCATTAGTCCTGGCTTCATCGACGTGCAAATCAACGGCGCGTATGGTTTCGACTTCTCTATATTCCACAACGAGGATGAAAAGGCCTACGATGAAGGCCTACGAATGGTTGCGAAAAAAATTGTGGAGACAGGAGTCACTTCGTACGTCACGCACCACAAGTGATAACTCTTGAGGTTGAACCGTCCGGCATCGACATTCAGACTACTTCCCACGCTTATTGTGTGTCCATTTTGCTCTCCCAAATTCTTCGAATTAAAATACTCTCCTTCAGACGCAGCGGCGTGATTTGTATCCTAAGGTACAGCTTCTGCCCCCACTAACACACAAGCATGCTGATTATCTTTCAGCTCCTTCCCCTTCTAGCGCCCGTCTCGCACCCCTCCAGTGCAACGCTTCTTGGTTGGCACGCTGAGGGACCTTTCCTGCAGCCCGAAAAGCGAGGTGCACACATGCCAGGGTTTTTACTCAGCGCCCCAGATGGCAAGTGCCCCTTACCCCCCTTTTCAACTAAAACATTGTGTTTCTTTTGAATGGTATTCCCATTATTCTCTCCCACCCGAAATCTTACATTAATAATCCTAAACTGACGGCGCCCGCAGGAATTGCCAGCTTCGAATCTGTGTATGGAACCTCCGCACTCTCCTATCAGAGTGATTTTCCCGAGGGAGGTGTCCGAATAATAACCGCCGCACCTGAAATTGAAGGTGTAATCCCTGCGATGGAAGAGCTCACGCGGAGGGGCGTGATCTCGTCGATAGGACACAGGTCAGAAACAATTCCCATCCACGTCTTAATTCGCTCACCGTCGTGGCCTCCCCTAGCATCGCACCTTCCACCACCGCCCGCACAGCCATTATGTCAGGCGCACGTCTCATCACGCACCTCTTCAACGCAATGCCACAGCTGCACCACCGCGACCCCTCGATCATCGGCCTGCTGGGGGCAGGCGCATCTGAGGAAGCATTCGCGAGTGCTTCGACGCCCGAGGAAAATAAGAGCCAGATCGTACCTCACGTCTCTGAGGCACTCCCAGAGCGTGTGACACCGGTGCAGAGCCCAAGCCCAACCATGCAGCCGGTGGTCGCGGGAGGGAAGAAAGCTAGGGAAGTTAATGGGAGAGACAAGAGCCAACGAGAGACTGTATCTCAAAAGCAGAAACAAGAGTTTGTACGGCCGTTTTATGGTATTATAGTGGATGGATGTCACTCGCATCCGCACTCCGTGAGGGTATATCATATTCAGTTGTTCTCAGCCGAGCTGTGCTGATTTGATCTGGCATGATGGCAGCTTGCGTACACGGCCCATCCCGACGGCTGTATACTCGTTACCGACGGTATGATTTGATTTTCCATTTCTCGGTTTGCCACTATTGACATGACGTTTCTCCCACAGCTATGCCCATCCTTGACCCACATCTAAAAGACGGTATCCACCCCTGGCGTGACGGTAGACGTCTCGTGAAACAAGGGGTAAGGCTCTATGTTGAAGGCACAGAAACGTTGGCCGGAAGGTAAGTGACAACGACAGGTCAGATCCCAGATCTGATGTGAGAATTCACGTGGCTCCAGTGTTGTTTCTCTCGACATTTGCGTGCGCAATTTTTCACAGTTTACTGGCTGTACGTTAGGCCAAGCAATCAAATGTGCGACTTATAATCCTGCTGTGTACGTCTCCTCCTCAGCGTTTTCCCCACTTTCACTCATGGCTTCCCTCCCCTCTTCATCATGTTAATCTTCGTATTCAAATGAACTGGTTGAAAACATCTGCTGTTCTGTGCATCTGTGCATTTCAGCTGCCTCAATATCGCCAATCGCAAGGGAACGCTCCGTCCAGGAGCGGATGCTGATCTTGTCTTGTTAGACGAAAAAGGTTACGTGAAGAGCACATGGGTTAGTGGGAAGAAAGTATGGCCTGTGGATAAGGAATAGAGAAACGAGGCGGTTTTTTGATTATAGGATTAGGTGGTACGCTTTTTTTATCGGTTTTGCGTGCCGGTTTTGCTTTTGTTTTGTACAATTGATGCAATAATTCCTTGATATTTCTGAAATTAAGCAGCGACATGGGATAAGGCTTTGGAGTCCCATGGACACATTCCAGTTGGTCGCAATGCCGTCGACGTCTATGTCACCCCGTTCCGGGTAAATCTGCAACATTCCTCCCTGTCTTCACCAATCCAAACAACAAGCGGAAGCATCTCTCGTCTAAGGTGGAGGACATCCCCCAGGGCGTATCCAATCACTCCTAGTCCACACTTCTACTTTTAACGATGGCAGCATAGTGTTGGCAGCCAATAGCGTTGTGTTTCGTGTGCACAAGGTCAGCTAACACCTCACTTCCAGATATCTAAGGACATATTGAATTCGTCGAACCGGAAGACGGAGAAACAGTCTGTGATACTCAATGCATATTCCGATGGCCCTGCAGATGACGGAGCTCTTGCGAGCCTTGTTCATCACGTGTACGTCTGAACAATAGCAAAGCCATTTCGCAGCGGTTATTCATGTAGCTATGCTCATAGAATGCTTGGCAGGACGAATCCATGGCGATTTATATCAATACTGGGTATGCCTTTCGACTAAACATATGATTGACAGCCCTCGGATTAGTAGGTACGCTATTGCCTTTGTTGAAATTCTAAATACACTCATTATTGGAGGCGGCAACTCCAGTGCATTTGGAGGAGGAACATTTATTTCTCTGACTCATGAAATCAGCGCCGATCACTGGCAGCTCCTCCCACCAACATACTACTCCCTCAGACATACGAATTGTGAGAGCCATCGCCATCGATATCTTTCCCCGGAGAAATATATTGATATCCGGGGGATCGTCTTCAAACCGCAACAATGCATGCTAGCAATACACAACATCATGGCATCCAAGATACATAGTCAGTGATGTCGATGTCAGGTGGTATTTGGATGCCGTCATCCAATGCTCACAAAACCAGTGCCTCCCGCATTTCAACATAGCAGTCTGTAAGATCCGATGAGAAGCTTGCAAAGGGAGATCTGGTAGTTGTGGAATGACTAAATACAGGTTCATATACAAGGTTGCCCATTCGACAACTATTCTGTCGCACCCTTTGTGTTGCATAGAAACTAACATAGAGCATTATTGTTTCTCAAGTCGATCTCAACGTTGTGCAGATCTATATTCAACACCGAAACGCGTCCATCAAGTTTCCGAATGAAAGAAAAGTATTGGCTGCTGCTCACCCAGAATGAGCCTATGTTTGGCTGACGATAAACTAGTATAGTTCCAGGTGCGGAAACAAATGGTAGTGCCTTCAATTTACGCCCTTTATTCTCTCAGAAAAGATCACATTTTTCCTTGATATGATAGTAACACATCGTGTAATGCGTACTTCAGGATTAGGCAGAGTGGCGATTTAGACCCACCCAATTTTATAATATCGATATACAACATCCTCCGCCTCTGCCGTATCACTGTAAGCATCACACACGATGTCTTCCTGATGGATAATAGCCAACTCTGATATGGCGAAACTTTCAGGACCAGGAGAATTTGAAGAGGTAGATCCATGCGAGTGTTGGGATTGATGTTCGGAATAATCATGTTCGTTTGGGCCATATTGGCGGGAACGCAGAACTTCGTTGGCTGGAGCAAACACTTCTTCGATGGAGCGTGACTCTATTGCATGAGTTAGTCGGAGGGGTATGATGAGATGGAACAGGGGGGGCGGTGGGTGATCCGGGTGATATAAAAGCGGGGTTGATGTTGAAATTGTTGTGTCAGGAAGCATGCATGATATGCCTGCAGGAGAAAAAGGGTATGGGGGCTTCTTAAGAAAGCGCTCAACGCACGATCGAACCCAGCGTGCGTGAAGTTGTTCGTAGATGATGTCGGCCCCGATAATTAAATCGAATGGCTGGTTTAATGAAGGTGGGTGTTCGCTTCCGGTCTGACCCGGATCGGCATTGGAAAGTCGAGGCTGAAGGAGAGTCGAATTATGAATGGTCCGTGGATTGGATTCGGTCGAAGATGGGAAATCGGCTGTATGATGGAAACGATTAAGCTGCAATTCTTGTTGCTCTAACGCGTGAGAGGTTTTTTCTTCATTTTTTGGTATTGCTTTAGGAACACCAAGATGTTCCTTGGTAGTCAATAATTCAGATCGGCAGAGATCATGGATTGTGGCCCAATCTAGAGGTAACACACTTGTATGAAGGGGGGACACAGGAAGATCAGGTGGTTGAGGTGAAAAGTTTAATGCGAAGTTGCTCTGCAAATTAGCGAGGACGGTCGGATGAAAATCAGTTGCGATGAGTGTATCCGCATCTTGTTCTAGGCTTGGGGATAGGTTTGGTGTATTTGAAGATTTTCGGATAGACCTAACCTGCTCCATCGTCTTTCCCAACACTAATGATGCAAGACCAGTTCCAGCGCCAAGTTCCAGAGCGCGGAACGGGGCACGTGAAGATGAGTGGTGTGAGGAGGCGCCCTCTTTAGAAAGTATTCCAAAGCTAGAAGGATCTTCCGCAATCATTTCAGCGAGTATGCAGGACCCACCCCACGTGAGTGCGCCGACGCTTGAGAAGTCTCCTGGTACCAGCGGGGCGTCGCGTAACATTACACTGACCTCGTGTGACGTGTGAAGTGCTTGGAGGGGAAATCTGAATGTTCGTATTATAGTACCAGATGCAGATGCACCTGCGCAAATTGCTAGGAGAGAAGCAGCCTCTTCCAAAGCCCCTGCGTTGATTTTGTGAGAGCTTGAAAAATCGTCACCGCTGTCGACTGCCGGAGAATACAGTGAAATGAATCGTGTGAGCCATTGAATCGCAAAGGAACGCTCGAAAGTGTCAGCACGAATCGCTTCAAGATGGTCCCTCTGAGAAGCCAACGTGTTTTCTATCAGATTAACAGATCCACTGTGTGCTGGATGCTTCACGTGGTTCTGTCGTCGGCGGGTCGACCCTCGTACTTCTGGGGTATAAATATGACGAAGAGATGATATCGCGTTGGATATTTGTTCTTCTGTACATGTTTGAAGCTTTCGAAGTGAAGGGAGAAAGACTGAGGGTGCAATGTCGACGCTCATTTGTTTGTTAGTCCACAAGACCCCATCACTTCACGTAATCTCTCTCTCTCTCTCTCTCTCTCTCTCTACGTATCATGGAGAAAAAGCCAGGCCAGATATCATCAAACACACTCAACTTGAGGTTTATGCAAAATGCGGCCAGGGCAAATGAGGAACGCGAGGCTGAAGCCGCCAGGGCCAAAATCAGAACGGAGGAGGAATGGGAGTTAGCGCCCCATTTGCGAGAGAGGTGGGCAGTTGAAAGCAGGACGGATGGTCAAAGGCGAGTCTCTGGCAATTGTGTTTACTCCATATTTATAATGAAACTCGATAGCGTATCGTATGAGCAATCATACCTTCCGTTTTTATATCCAGCTTCATCGAATGATGCTTCGGCAAGTGCCACTGCTGCACAGGAAGATGGGGAGGTGAACGAAAAGCCAGTGATCAGGCCGAAAGGTCGAATGACATTTGGAAAACATGTGAAAGCAGAGGCAGAAGTGCGTAGCCATTCTATTGTTTCTGATTACCGCCTTACGGCTGACTAGCAGGAACCTGAGTCTGCACCCCCGCCATCGAAAAGCAATAGTGACGACATTCTCACCCTTCGTGGCGCACGAAGCATATCATCACATGGCCGCGCGGCGACATCGTCGAAATCTTCAGGGCGTCCACCGCAGCGCCCTGCGCTTGAAGCATCAACATTAACCTCATCTCTGATCGGCCCACCCATGCGTGCTCCAATGCAACCCCCAGCTCATGGATTCATTAAGCCTCAAGTTGATGCTCCGCAGTCTCGCGAAGAGATTGGCATACGAAAGAAGAGGTCATCTGTCGATGAATATGAAGACAGAACGTCTAAGCCCATTTCAGGCGGATGGATTGATGGGGCGCGGAAACGTAAAAAGAGATTGAATGAAGACACTTAGAAATGTCGCTGGCGCTGCACTGCGGGAAAAATCTCCACGGATTACTTGTGGGCGACCCACCAAATATCCCGAATTGGTGGGTAATCCAGGGATATACATCCCACGTATTTTTCCACGTATTTTTTTCGTGGTCCAGGATCAGCCGGAATCCGCGAATGGAAAGTGGGAATTCCAGGATTTTTGAGGGTGGATAGCCCACGCCGTAGGTAGGTGGTCACCCCACGAATTTTTTCCGATTATTCCAAGTGTTTCGATGGTGGATAGCCCACGTTGTAGGTAGGTAGTCACCCCACATAAATTTTTCAGGTTTTTACAAGTGTTCTAATAATGGATAGCCCACGCAGTATGTAGGTGGTCACCTCATGTAAATTCTTCAGGTTGTCCCAACGGTTTCGAGGGTGGATAGCCCACATAGTAGGCAGGTGGTCATTCCATGTATTTTTTCAGGTTGTTCAAAGCGTTCCGAGGGTGGAGGTGGTCACCCCACACAGTGTTTTCGGTTGTTCCACGCAACTTATAATCTTTACCATGCAATATTAGTGTCCTATCCTCAATTTTATTGTGGGGTTTCTTGACGTGTTTCCACAATATGTTCGAGGCATCTCAACATAGCTCACGCCAGCCATATGCATGTTATATGGGTACGGATACACTATGCTTTCACTTCGGGTACTAGCTTCGGTCAACACAGACCGGCCGCACCAAATTCTTACTTCTATCGATGATGGCCCACTTTTGGCCTTTCCCAACCTGGACCCACCCTACCAACGACTGATTGCAGGGAGTTCAATTATGTCGACATGTGTGCGCATCTTCACGTAGGTGACGGGACCAAGTGTTGCATCGAAGTCTTGTCTCACATCCAAAGCAAACATCTGACGGATATGGATTCAATGAGATCGTGAGCAGCCATATATCTGTTGTTGGGCAATTATTTTACTGGATCATCGATCAGCACCCACCATCCTACAGTGCGACTACAGAATTGTGACTTGAACTGCTGTCGTACGATCCTGATACGTGCAACGAACGACGTATGTGATCACTTATGCATGCCAGCGTCTTCATTGTCATGTTCTTTCGTGTCGTTATTCTACACAGCCTAGCTCCCTCCTGAGGCCTGAGGTCTTATAACTAGTCATAACAGCAGCTCGACTCTAAAGCAAATCGTGTCCGTCACCGCCACCATCCTACAAACTACGCCGCACCATCCAGCGTCCTAGTATACCGTTGTGTCCCTCGTCGCAGTGAGCAAACGCTATCACCCCTTCCTGCCAGACTACCCTGCCTTATATCTTTATCCTGGTAATCAACGTCTTTTATCTAGGTGATCTGTTCGTAGGCTGTCATGCTTTACTCTACTCTCAGACGTCCGCAGTATGTTCTTGCTCTGAACTAGGATGTAGGTGATACGCCACGCCGCAGACCCAGATATCATTCAAAATAAGGCTTGAGTGGACTGAATCATGAGTTTAGGGATGTTGTCCTGTTATATTCTGGACGTATTGAGAACTCGGTGGTAACGATGGGCAAGGAGGCAGCAGGCAGGAGGAAAGACGAGATTGGATTGGGCGACTATTTGGGTACATCCACGGGCGGAGCCATCACAGCTCAGTGTTGTCAGGGTCAGGTCAAAATTCTTGACCTGACTGGGGTCTGACCTTTGACCTTGACCAGGGGTCATTCAGATGAGATTTTTGAGGTGGGGTCTGACCTTAACTTATGTAATACACTATCTTTGATTCCTTAAATAATATGCAGCACCGAAGACCTATGAAATGCTCACACCCACATCTACTTGTACAACTCTTCACATATCCATCTGTAGCAGGTAGCCCAGTCTTCAAGCTGGGTGTACAGAAGCGGTTGGATGCCTTTTGGAAAGGTGGAATTGCTAACTTGGATAAAGAACATGTTATATGAGCTGCCACAGCTATTTGAGGATATAGTACAAGATAGTGTATATGCAGGTCACACTTTGTGGACTAGGATGTTATATAATTTTACTAGCGCTCTGACTTAAGGTCAGACCCCTTGGTCAAAAGGGTCAGCCTTAGGTGCTTCTGGGCACTTGATGACTGACCCCCCAGTCAGACCCGGTCACTGACAACACTGTCACAGCTTGCCTGCCCTGCCCCTCCAAATGGAAAAAATCATGTGTGCACTTACGATAAGTCACATCCCTGCCAGACGCCTCCTCTTCTTTTGAGCTCCACACTCTCCACCATCACCACTCCACTTCCATTCCAACTCCCACATCCACTGTTTCTTCTAGCTTTGCTAGCAGGGGTTCCACAGGATACATAACCCTCCTTCAAGGCCAATTTTCCTGCTCTCAAATGACGCAAACTGGTTATTCTTGGGCCTGCCACATTTGACGTTAAATACCACAGTGCTCGTCTTGCAACCCTGTACTACTGCATCGCTGTTCTGCAGAGTTTTCTCCTATCCCCTTGATCCGATCAGCACAAAACTGTAGCTCAACACTATGCCAACTCAATTTCTGTTTATCCTTGGTATATTATATCACATTGTTATTTTGTTTCTGGAACTACTGTTGCCTTGTCTTTCTGGAACGTCACAGGCGCATGCCTTTCTTTTCATGCTTTCATCCTGGTAATCCATGCGCATGTCTTTTACATAAATGTTTAGAGGTATTCTGATCATGAGGATTTCTCTACTATTAGGTGTTGGTAGTATGCTTTCGCCCCAGAGAGAGGTGAGTAGATGACCATAATCTGCTGCCTCATCTTGTAGACTGCATTGACATGTTGATCTATCTTTTAGTATCTGTTTTATATGGAAACAAGATGGCACATTTCATGGTCACCGTCGCCTCTGAGTGGGCTTGCACGCTACTTGTCTTAGAATTTTCTCTTCACGCTTTTCTTCACACTTTCTGATCTAATATGAGACCTGTCTTCAGTTGGGGCTGGACATGAGACACACTCCTAGGTGAGCTGTATCTCGCACCGCGTTAAATTTGCTTCTCGGCAAAGGATCTGTGATGTGAGCGTCATTTTTTTTCCCTACTTGGACCATTCCGAGCTCATATTGCTGCTCTGTGGTTCAACTGATACGTACACACAGAAATTATGTTTGTGCAGAGCTGGCTCTTTGTGCGTGTATCTGCTCATGCATAGAACCGACTCTGATTACAGCCCCAGGTATTCTCTGATTCAACTCTACAAGGACTCATGCAATGTTTTGGCTCTCGGTGCACATGTTTACTGGCATTGAACTGACTCTGATTTCAGTCCCAAAATTTTTCTTTATTCGACCCACGTAATGCCTTCATATTTACTTCCGATGAAGTGCGTCCTGGTAGGTGGCTGGGCTGCGAGTGAGGTGTGTGCCATCATACACATTGTCGCAATTAAAACAACAACTCACCCAAATATAGACATATCTTCTCATCGCGTACACCACAGGAGCTGTAGGACTGTACCTATACAACCTAGAGTAAGAACAGCAACAGGGGGTTTTCATTTCACAAACTAAACTGAATCTCACTCAGGTTTGCAATGGTCAGGTGAAAATGTTACTGTGTGCAAAGACATGCATTCATTTGGGCTGTGGGATACCATTGGTACAACTCCCAATGATTCCTTTCGCATCAATGTAGCAGTTGAAGTACATATCAGGAACCGAAGAATCCGACAGAATAAGGCTGCTGTCGTATACCTTCACATCCATTTTCGTTGTATGCTTTGCAAGCAATTCCCTCAGTCTCTGAGATCTTGCACCACTGCGCACCCTGATGTCTCTCATACTTTTGGGATGAAAATCAAACTAAGGCCCGAAGATTGAGGAAAGACATCTGATAACAAAAATGAATCCCAGCACAAATACACAATGCTGTACATTCAAGATACCTGATAACAAAAATGAACTATAACTACAAGTTAATAACTATTCGGGGAGATGGATGAATAGGACTTACTCCCAGCACAAATACGCAATGCTGGGAGGTTCAGTAGCTACAATACAACTATAAGTACTACAAAAACAGAGGGGTGTTTCATAATTGCAAGATATGACGAAGAAATGACAAAACGACACTTATTTGTTCGGCAATGTGCTAGGCGTCTATTCTTTGGTGCGTACCAAGCTCGCACTGTATCTCAACACTCCTCCTCGAGCTTGGGAGGCATTACTCCAAGCTTATTTGCGTGATATCTGTGTACCGCCAGTGAAAAGGGTTTGGTGAATATGTCTGCAACCATCTCCGTAGTTGGTAGATATTGGAGACAAATGGTATGTTCCTCGATCAGCTTTTTGATGAAATGATACTTAACGGCAATATGTTTCATGAGGTGAAGAGCTTTTTGGTTTGACGCGAAGGAAATTGTACCTTGATTGTCTTCAAATATTGTGGTAGGTCCTTCAGCTATAATGTCAAGTTCTTCGAGGAACTGACGCATCCACAGGATCTCGCGAGCTACTTCAGATAGTGCTATATACTCGGATTCAGTAGAGGATAGCGCTACCACATTCTGCTTCTTTGCGGACAAAGATATAGCCCCTGCCCCTAAAAAAATCACGTAGCCTCTAGTGGAACGCCTGTCGTCAGAATCTCCTGCAAAGTCAGCATCGGAATAGGCTTGTAAGCTTAGATTTTTGCCTCCAAGATGAAGTTTATGATCTTGTGTGGCGAATAGATATTGCAATACTTGTTTGGCTAAATTCCAATGCACCAGACTCGGATTCGTACTGTATTGTGCGAGTTTATTGACCGAGTATGTGATATCAGGCCATGATACTGTGGCGGCAAACATGAGCGTCCCTATCAACTCACGGTATGGCAGGTTTTTGACTTCTGACCTTTTTTCCTCTGTTTGAAGACTCATAATAGCAGAGAAGTAGATCCCAAGCGAGATAGGGGATTTTATAGGTTTGGCGTTCTGCACATTAAACTTTATGGCTGAGTTCTCAATGTACTCCTTTTGAGAAATGGATACTGAATGGGACTTAGCGTTTTGGATGATATTTGTTCCTAGTATCCAATGAGCATCACCTTTGCTAGAAATACCAAAACACTTGCTAATGGCTTTTTCAAGCTCAAGAAGGTGGCTCTCTGTTCCAGTTGAGGTCCTGTCATCTACCCAAAAGCCTACGATGGCCCAGGTGCCGTCATTCCACGTCCTGAAGAATACGGCGGCATCATAACTCAAGCATGTCCAGCCTAGTGAGTCCATAAACTCTAATAACGTCTTTCTCCACTCATTCCCTCCTTGTTTAGTTCCGTATAATGCTTTCTGAAGTTGAAGTGCCAACCTTTCCTTCCCTGGGACTTCAAATCCTTCCGGTTGATTTACCCAAACTTCCTCTTGCATTATACCATGTAAATAAGCGGATTTGACATTGAATTGTCGGATATTTTGTTCAGATATTGCCCCAATAGTCAAGATAATGCGAAAAATTTCCCAACGCATAACAGGTGCATATGTTTCGTTGAAATGAAGCCCCGGTATCTGACTGAAACCTTTAGCCACAATACGTACTTTACGCTTGACTATTTTTCCATCACGACAGGAAGTTTGAACAGTAGTCCCCATTCTCAATACTTTCATTCCTGGTGGTGGTTCTGCAGGGGGGCCGAACACTTTGTGCTCCTTCATGTTACTCCATTCTGCCTGACACGCTTGCTCCCAAGCTTTCCCTTCTTCTCCAGGAAGTTCCAATGCTTCTTGAATAGTAGTGGGGTCTCCAGCAATAGCAGATAGAATGAACTCATTCTCATTGATAGTAAGTTGTGCTTGCTCCTCCCCACGATATCTCCCTGACCTTGTTACACCTCTTGGAAAGTTGGGTACTTCCGATATCGAATCGATAAGTGGTGGGGGTTGCTCCTCCTGATCTGTAAGACTAATGGGTTCCAATGCAGGAAGAGTGTGTCTTGGGGGAATACAAATCGTGAAGTGTGGTTGAGGTGGTTCTGATTTGTTTGGAGAGATGGGTTGCTTGTTCTTGGCAGGTTCGTCAGGTCCTTTTTCACTAGATTTTCCCGCATCCTCTGCCTTATTGTCACCATAGATTCTTGGAAAGGCTGTTGTTATTGCTTCCTCGTGGAATATAACGTCACAAACTTTCTCTATACATCTTGTGCCTGGGTCCACACCAAGTATCCATACGCGTAAGGTTCATACCCAACCATATATCCGATTTTAGACCGTACATCCCACTTTTTCCTCTTCTCTTTAGGAATGGCAATGCTGACCGGACTTCCAAATACCCGTAAATGAGCTAGATCAGGTTTTTCTCCCATTAATCGTTCGATTGGAGTTGTGCCATTATTGGCACGAACAGGTGATCTATTGCGTAAGTATGTCATAGTTTTGACGGCAACTGACCACAGGTTTTTAGGTAGTTTCGAAGTGAATAGCATGGCTCGGGCTCCTTCGACAATGGTTCTAATTCCCCTTTCTGTGACTCCATTCTGTTCATGAGTGTAAGGGGCTGATGTATAGAACAAAGTACCGTGAGTCTTGAAGTATTTTTGTAATTCGGCATTGTCGAATTCCTTTCTGTTCTCTGCCATAGCTCCTCATACCTTTATGTCGTAACCCGTCTCAAACTTTTGAACAAACTCCTTTACTTTTCCCATGACTTTGGTCTTTAAAGCAACAGTTTCTACCCATAAGTGGTTGATAATAATAAGGAAATATCTTTTGCCATTTATACTAATTGTTTCCCTAGGTCTGGCCAAATCCATATGGATTAATTCACTGGGGTGAGTAGCTCTTGTTCTCCCGGTTGAACAGCATCTTATGTTGTTTTCCTTCGATACAAGCCATGCAGTTAGCTTCTAAGATGGTGGTTTCATAGAATTCCATCCCAGTGGCATGGTGAAGGGCTAGATCGCAAACTGCAGCGATGTTAAGATGACCCATATGTTGGTGCCATCTCATGACATCACACGAAGGTTTAGCACCCATAGCTACTTGCATATCAGTGAGTCTTTCTTGTAGTTCCTTGGAAGATGACTCTAACCCGACGCTCATAGCAGTTTTGGATTGGAAGATGGTGAGGAGGATAGGGTAGATGTTTCCAACTTCATTTGCGCAAGCTATTTGATGGTTTTTAGGATCTGTTATGAAGCATCCAGATTCATGAAGATTGACGCAAAACCCATCTTTGATAAGTTGTCCTGGAGAGAGAAGACAAGTATAAATATCCAGCACCCACTGAACATGAGGAATTTCTCTGGTAAATTCAGATCCGCAGTTCTCGACTTTTATCTTCATATTACTGACACCTTTAGACAGGACCTTGTCTCCACTAGCTGTTGTAATAGTCCTTGGAGTTGTAAAAGCAACAAAGTCGTGTTTGGCTCAAAATGTCCAGATGCACCTGTGTTGAGGTAACAGTGACGAGTGATTGGATTCTCACTTGTAAACATAGATGTTTCCACAGCTGGGAATAGTCCCCTAACAGTAGGTCCTTTACTCAAAGAGTCTTTGTTGTCACGGTTCGAATTTGTGTGCAGTTTCTTCGTATCGTTTTCAGCATTAACATTCTTCTTTTTAGGGCAATTCCTGGCCCAATGGCCACTCTCTCCACAATTAAAACATCCACTGGAGCATTGCTTGCTCCTCCTCTCGGAGTTTTCTGTTGCGCCTGGCGCAGTGCGTTGGGTCTTGTTCATATGCCCTCTCTTTGAAGTAGCAAAAGCTGTGCCTCCATTTTCAATATGCAAAGACCTTTTTATCTCTGTCTGACGTATATTACTGATGACTTCTTTGACAGTGTCCAGATCATAATTGACCATGTTGACTAGGGCATCATATTCCTCAGGCAACGTATTGATGAAGAAGTTGAGGTATAGGGAGTCAGGGATAGGATTGCCTGCTTCCATGAGCTTCATATGCAGTGAGTCCGTCTTTGCTTTATGCTCCAATATACCAGAGCCATCAAACTGAGCATGCCTAATTTCAGCGAGTAGTGCAGCATGGGTGTTGGCCAGTCTGTTGCCATACACCGTCCTCAGCATGGTCCAGGCTGCTACAGGATCACGATTTGTCCTTATGGATACTTGCTCCTGGTCTTTGATGCGTAAGTCAATTTCTGTATACACACGTTCTTTTCACAAGTTCCACGCTCTTTCCAGCTGCAATTCCTTGTCTGTAGGAGCATCAGGATCAACTCGTATCAGAGAAGAATACGCTCCTGTTACAACCTCCCATTGGTTCAGTGACCTAAGAACGGACTCCATGCTGGCATACCAGGAGAAGTAATTGTTGCTACGTAATTTTGGAAAGACCTGGTAAGCACTCCCAGTGCTTGTCTGGTAATCCTTCATATCTTCGAGAGTCGTCATAGCTGATAAAAATTCAACAGGAATGGGCCTAATTTTTCTTTATGCAGTAGAATAGGGGCTGGGGCCCACAACCTGATAACAAAAATGAATCCCAGCACAAATACGCAATGCTGTACATTCAAGATACCTGATAACAAAAATGAACTATAACTACAAGTTAATAACTATTCAGGGAGATGGACAAATACGACTTACTCCCAGCACAAATATGCAATGCTGGGAGGTTCAGTAGCTACAATACAACTATAAGTACTACAAAAACAGAGGGGTGTTTCATAATTGCAAGATATGATGAAGAAATGACAAAACGACACTTATTTTTTTGGCGATGTGCTAGGCGTCTATTCTTTGGTGTGTACCAAGCTCGGACCATATCTCAACAACATCAAAAAGGAAAGAGTTTGTGACTGGGAGCTAGCCAGAGAGCTAAGGGCTGCGGTCTACCTGGAATGCTTCCAGCTGCAATGCATTTACACACACGAGTGAGTTGCAACAGGTTCGGCAGTAACAAAATAACTCACCACATCTAGGACGAGGATGGTAATTTGCAGTTCTGGCCCAGGTCCAGGATGCGACTTGGATTGACTATCAGCCTACACTGATTACCACACGCTGTAAAAGTCTATTAATCATAGGTAGTATTGAGAAAGCTTGGAAGGCATGGAATTCCTGTTTTCAAGGCATGAGAGGCGAGGTGTCAGCTCGTTTGAGATTGAGTCAGCAAGGCAGGCAGTGTGGGACGCAAGTACAGGGTGTGACTATAAATGCCCATATCTCTTCAGAGATGATTTTGGCCAGGGTGTACTGCCCATCCCACATAAGCCAAGGATAGATGTACATCAACAGTTGCACTTTTTGTCTATGAATAATTGTCATGCCAGTGTGATACAACACTTCTACCTATTTGCGGCATATGGGAAATCACAGCAGTTCAATGCCACAGCTTGATTTCTGGAGTGGATATAACAGAAACAGAGAACAATGAACTCAAGGTCGAAGGTGAGGAAGAATGGTTCTGGAGTGCACATGGAACGGAAAGGCGCAGTGCAATTTGAGTGGTCAGTATATTACATAAATGGTATTAGTACTTCTGCCTGCTGACACAACTTTAGTGAAAGGTCACGTGACTGGCAAACAACACCAAACCATCATGCAGGTATATAAGGCAGGACTTGGCCCCTCACTTCTTTCTCTCAACCACCACCCCCCTTCCGTGTTTGTCTCCAAGGTCTCCATGTGGATGGAAATTTTAGGGTCAGTGGTTGCGAGTGAGTGACAGTTGTCACATGTAGCTCACGGGTTGATAAGAATAAGTCATGTCTGTTTGGGATAGACAGTAGTTAGTAGGTGCACTCGTATTGATAGTTAGACCTGTTAGTTAATAGTTTGACCATTGTGAGTTCGATTTCTTGTGGTTGTTCATGGTAAGTTCAATGTCTTGTGGCCCTTAATATTTCGTACATAAATGACTCACTTTGTGGTATTTTGTTATTTAGTTAGTCGTAATAAAGCTTTCTCAGTAGTTTCAAACAAAAACATTTCATGGTGCATTTAGGGAAAATATTTGAAAGTGGCTACCAGCTGATGCAGATGCTCTTCCCAGAATAATCATGGGTTTAATAGTCCTTATGTTTGTCCATAGAAAAGTTGTGGATTTTCCAGTCATGCTCTCATGGATTTATCACAGAGTCTTTAGTGGAATCCGTCTGCATGTTTGGTGGTATCACCCCACATGCTTGGTGGATTTCCCCATCAGGAATACATGGAAAGTCCAAGTGTTGTATGTGGAGATCAACAACCAGTTCTCCACCTTTTATTCCTGGCTAAACCTCAAATGATTTAGCTGGAAAGCCTTGGCAAAATATCCATGGACATGGGCCTCCCACCAAAATCAGGGCCAAATTTTTGTGGGAAGCCCACATTTATTACCTGGTGTGTAAAGTAAATCCAGTTTTAGTTGGTGGGCTATCCACAATTTGGCATGCGTGGATGGTCCACCAAACGAGTGTGGAGTACCCACTTGAATACATGGGTTTTCAATGTATATGCAGCATGGATTTTCCTAAGGTAATTCTTGGGTGTTTTGCCCACAGTGGCTGCTAAGTTTTTCTGTAGGTCGCCCCAATCCTGCTTTTGAAACAAGATCACACATAGTATGGGGACAATGTGAGTTGATTGAGAGCCAAGCATGCAATAACACAACTTCAGGCTCGACAAATAATCTTTTGACTGCTGCGCTCCACCTGGACCATGTCAGCCATACACCTTCACTCCCAGCAGCTACCCACTTGAATACCAATTAACTGAGCACAGTTTTTAATAACTTGTTCATGACGTGAATTGTGCTGTTACAATTAAATCAAGTTTGAATGAAATTGCTGGTATATCCCATCTCTTTCAGAGGTAATATCACCTTTGAGAACAACAGAAGATATAAAGGATTACATGGTGATAATATGTCTGTTCCTTTGAGCACGGTAGATCCTATTCAGGAAACTTCATTTGATCCCTTCTCGGCTCACTATTAACCACTAATATAGGTGCTTTTTTGCTACTTATTCCAAGCTACTTTGTGGTATGTATGCTCACGATCACAAATGTTGCCTTATCTCTCAACTCAATATAAGTTCGATTTTGTGCAGCATCACCACAGTAAGATAGCAGACATTTGGTTCCCGCAACCTCTAAGCACTCGTTTAGTGCCCATTTGTAAGCATAGGGTTAGGGTTAAGTGGCCAAAATCAGGGCAGATGGTTACATGGACCTCTCAAATCAGGGATGGGCTGGGCTGGGAGGTGATTGATGTCATAGGTATACTTTTTAAGGAGCTATTAAGAACTCCTCTACAGTCTATTAGACATACAGGCTTGTCACCTAGCATGGTGCCAAGCCACCTACTAGAATTCAGACTCTGCTAGGTGGTCAGAGATTGCTGAGATGCTGATGTAAGTGGCCAAAATCACAGAAGCTGAAAAGTTAAATTTCACCCCTGGTATAGGAAACATGGTTTAGACATATTTCTGACAAAAACATGTTTTTGAACTTCAGTGACTGCCATTTGTCCTAATTTAAAAAACTAAGACCGTGGAATGATAGAATAGCATCTTGGGAATAATCCTATGGTCACCAGTTTGTGCTTTGGTTGATAGTTGCCGAGCAGAACCCATCACCGTGGGACAGCCCCAACCGGCGCTTAAGGTTGCGGAAACTAAGTGTCTGCTATCTTAGTGAAGTCATTATCTCTAAATTAATCATTAGTTTAGGACCTCTGTGTTTCACACCTGAGGCTCCATCCATGATCAGACAAACCATATTCAGTGAGGAACAGTCTTGTTTGTTCACATAATTCAGACAGGAAAGCACTATTAGTTCTAAAGCCTTAGAGGACTATACAGGCAAAGATGTTTGTTCTCCTGAGTTTTCAACTTCCAAATAGCGTTGATCTGTCTACACCTCATGTTGCTGAAATAGAAGAAGCATGCCAGTGCTTGTATAATTTGAGGTGTTGTGTGAGCCTTCTTTGACTCAATGTTTTATTTTGGAACAGTACCGGAGGTATGATACAAAATGTACCTAGAGAAAAGCATGGGAAAATTGTGCAAAAAGATCGAATTTTGACACCATTTGTATGGTGGGAAAATCGAAAGTCATGATTTGATTGGGGTGGAAATTATGAATCTGCCTCCCACACAGTTCAGGGGATTTTTGTTAATTTTATCACAATTTGCACACCAAGCATTTGGTGATAAATCTTCCAATTTCCTGGGGAGAAAATGTTACACAAATTGCCTGGAAAAAAATGTATATTTTCTCAATTTGCTCACTGGAAGATTGTATGCAAATTGTGAATTTTTTCACAATCTTCTTAACACACCACTAGTAAGCAAACAGAGACTTTGTCCACAATTTGCTCATGGGAAAAATGTTAGGCAAATCTTTAATTTGTTCATAATTTTCCTTCCTTGCCACTAGTGAGCAAAACAGCAGTTTGTTCACCATTTTCTCACTAGGAAAGTGGTGGGTAAATTGGAAAATTTGTCACAATTGATTCCTTGCCAGAGAAACAAAACAATGCTTTGGCCACAAGTTTCAGAGGCATGTAAGTTGTGATTTATGATTGTGTCAAACTGGTGACCAATAGCTAGGTTGTTCAGAGAAGGAGGCAGGGGTTGGACTGAATTTCATGTGGATTCCACAAGGTAGCAAACAGTTGCCAGAGATGGCTCATGGAGTTCATGGAAACAGAGTATGTGCATTGGTGATTGCACATATGATTTTGTGTTTTGCATAAAATGCTGGTGGAGACTTGGAGACAGAGGCAGGGTAGAGGTGAGGTGCATGAGGGTGAATCTGTGTGATGTACAACAATTCCATGTCCAATTGGGAATGGATAGTGGACATGGGGGGAACACAGGAAGTCAAATATACACAGTTTGCTAGATAAAGAAGCAATAATTGCTTCTTGAAATGTCATTGAGATCCAGGAGTGAGATGAGCCATCTGTTGAGCAAAGCTGACATGGATGAGATTGCAGATGGTGATCCAAATAATGCTTCGAAAGAAGCATTGAAGACATCAACATCTGCCAGTGTGCCTGGGACATGACCAGGCAGCACCAATCAGAGCCAATCAGCTGGTTCCGATAGAGTAGAGATGGAGGGTTTGAAACCCTCCACATTGTCACACATGTTATGAACTAGATTTCTTCTCATCGGATGTCGGAATTATCGGAATGTCGGAGTTCAGGATTCAGAGTCGGGATCGGAACATATGGACGTTGGCTTCAACTTATAGGTTGCACCCTCTTGGATCCTTCGTGTCCTGGTATTTCAGAAATCAGATGTTGGAGAAGTCGGAGGGGTCAGAGGAGTCGGAGAATGGAGGGTTGGATAAGACTTTGGAGGTGGAGGTGAGAAGTTATCGAGTCAAGGTGGGTTAATATTCAAACTGACTAACTAAGTACAAGGAGAAGTCATATATAACGAATTGATATGGTCCGAATTGGAAAGATACGAATACGGAAATCTGAAACGGAACGAGTATGGAATCGGGGTGAGAGTAAATATGGACATAAGACCGAAGATGGGATTTTGATAAGAGATAACTAAATTTAGGTGAGGTGGGGATAAGTAGAACAAGTGGTACACATCGGAATATGAATCGGGATATTGGAGAAAAGCGGAAAAGCTGGAAATGAATCTGGGTTTTAACAGTATCTCCTCTTTGAGGCCGTGCCCTCGAGGCCTAAGATTAGCATGGGAGGTTTGGTTTGGTGATTAAGTGAAACCCTTAATGTGATATATAAGAATGACGGATGGGGTTCGACTTATCAGACTTCTGATTTTTTACCCCTACCCCCCTTCTGAGCTAAATGTTGATGCCACTGATTATCTTGCTTGAGGATCTGATTTCTGAAGATGATTTGAGGTCGGAAAATGATTTGGAAGCATAGATTTGCGAGATTTCGGAGTTGCAAAAAGAAGCAGCAAAGAAATTGGAGCGGAGAAGGTCGGAGCAGAAAAAGGCGGAAAAGGAGGAGGAAAAGGCCGAAAAGAGATCGGGGGGAAAATCCTGGGGAAGAAAAAGCGATGTGGTGGATAGAACCATTGCCCGTAGGAGGATTCACAAATCTGTGATTAATAGGGTCGGACACAAACAGTATTGTTGTGCGGGATGTCAGGTTCAGAATGTTTTCTGTTCACCGATAGTGGAGGGAGCGAATGTGACATGCGATGAATGCACAAAGGATGGGAGGACGTGCCGTCAACTGGGAACGTCGGGATTTGCGGAAGAAGTCGCGAAAGGCGTGGATATGGGTGAGGGAGGAACAGCAGAGTTGCTGGTGAAGGAAATCCAAAAATCCGTCGATCATCATGCAAGTTCCATGTGGACACTTTCTGAGGAGACACAGATTCTAACCACATGGGTACAAAGGATGGTTCAGCACCATTGGAAATAAGGATGGAGGAAATGGAAAGGGATGAAATATGGGAAATGGAGTCGGAAAATTGAATCAGGATTGAGTGGAAACACAAAGCAGAATTTCTTGGAACAGATGGAAATGTAATTAGGGACTTGAACATAAAAATGTAGGAAAAATCGGAAAGGAGAAGGAAAAGTTAAGGCAGAATTGGTCCAGGCTTATCGGGATATTTGTTATGTAAATCTTCAATGACCTCTGAAGCGTTGCCTAATTCCATAGCAGGAATCCACAAGGTTTCTTCATCAGTACCTTGATAACCTGTCCAGCATACCAAGTATTGTATCTTGCAACATCGGCGATTGTCTATCTTGGAGTCCAGAATTTCATTGATTTCATACTCGGGTTCGCCTTTGATAATAACTGGCAGAGGCGGAGGCTGTATTTGGTTTGGGATTTTGTTTGGAGTCATGGGTTCTAGCATGGAAACGTGGAAGGATGGGTGAACAGCACACATACTGTCAGGTAATCGGAGAATGAAGGCTCTATTACTAGTACCTGTGGGTGCAATGATATCAAAAGGTCTGAGGTATTTTTCAGCAAGCTTTTTTGAAGGTTGGGTTGTATGGAAAAATTCGGCCTTGACAAAGACTTTGTCGCCTACTTTGAAGTCCGGAGCTGGAGAAAATTTCTTGTTTGTGGGTTCCTCAGATCAGGATTGCGTGTTGGAAATTCTCTTTTGGAGTTCCTGGTGGAGTTCATCTAAGTCGATTGCAAAATCTTTTGCATGGGATGAAATGAGATTGCATTTGGGATGGACGGAAATGTTGGGATTGTAACCTTTGTTAGCGAAGAATGGAGAGACTCCTGTTGTCATGTTCGGAACATTGTTATAGGTGAATTCTGCGATTGGAAGAAGTTCAGCCCAATTGTCTTGTTGATAGTTACAATAAATGTGAAAGTATTGCTCAAGAGTCTGATTTGTCCGTTCGGTTTGTCCATCGCCTTCGGGGTGATATCCGGAGGTGAAGTGGAGATTCATGTCTAGCGCCTTTTTGAGTGTGTGGAAGAAGGAAGACACGAATTCAGAACCTTGATCGGAGGTGACGTGAGTCGGAACACTGTTCTTGGAGAAGATGTGGAGGACGAAAAGCTGAGCGAGCATCGGAGAAGTGATCGTTGTGACTGTTGGAATGAATATTGCTTGTTTTTTGAGTCTGTCAATGATAACAAGGATGCTGTCAAAACCCGATGAAAGTGGCTCAATGAAATCCAAGGATATGGAATTCCATGGTCTTGGCGGAATTGGTAAATGCTTAAAGAATCCATAAGGCCGGTGTCATTGGGATTTTGATCACATGCATGTTGTACAGGACTTGACGTAGGAAATCACAAAGTCACAGAGTTTTGGCCATGTATATTCACATCGGATGTTGCTGAGTGTCTTGTTTTGTCCGAAATGTCTGGAGATTTGGTGGTCATGCAGATATTGTAGAACACAGAGTGGTAGGTCATTAACATGGGGAACATAGATTCGGTTGTCGAGTCGGAGGAGTCCTTGAGGATCAACTGACCATTGGGGTGTCAGAGGGTTTGTCAGATAGTTGGAAATTGCAGGATCGGAGGAGATGGATTGTCAGATTTCTTTGTGGAGTTTCTCAAAATCCATGATGGTAACTGCACGGAGAATTGTGACGTTAAGGGATATGGCTCGGAGGGACAATGACAGCTGTTTGTTAGTGAAAACCAGGCAAAAATTGTGCGGGTTAACACTGGCATAGTCACTACTTCCCTCTTTAGGATAGACATCCCATTGTCTAGTCAAAGAGTCAGGTTTTGTTCCGAGTTTCCCAGGTCGGAATCAGATAACGAGGTTGAACTGACATAGGTATTCCAACCATTGTACTTGTCATCGGGTTAAAAGCTTGGTGGTGGTGAAATATTCAAGGTTCTTGTGGTCAGTTACAATGTCAATGGTGGAACCAGAACCTTTGAGGTAGTGTCGCCAAATCTTGAAAGCTTCGAAAATAGTGAGTAATTCCTTGTCATGAATGTCATAGTTTAATTCTGGGGAAGTGAAGGTTCTGGAATGAAAAGCTACAGGGTGAATTTCGCCATCTTCCAGAGAAATGATAGAGAGGATTGCCACGAGGGCGTAGTCCAAAGCATCAGTTTCCACAATGAGTTGACAATTGGGAATCCAGTGTGTAAGGATTGGAGCCGTGGTGAAGGCTTTCTTAAGTGTTTCAAATGATTTCAGACACTCATCAGAGAAGTTCCATTTTACGGATTTCCAAGTGAGTCGGGTAAGCGGAATTGCGATGTCAGAGTCATTATGAATGAAGTGTCAGTAAAAGTTCGCAAAACCTAGGAAGGATTAGATGTCTTTTACTTTTTGGGGTTTGGGCCATTCTTGAATTACTTTGATCTTGTTGTCTGCCATTGAAAGCCCTTCCGGAGAGAGCATGTATCCGAGATATTCCACTGTTGTCTTGTGGATGTCACATTTGTCGGATCTTGCATAAAGTCAATTTTTTTGAAGATGTTGGAGAACTTTGCGGACATATTCTTCATGTTCTTCCAGGTTGTTGGAATAGACTAAGATGTCGTCCAAATAGATGAGGACTTAAACATTGAGCATGTCGCTGAATATATTGTTCACAAATCACTGAAAAGCAGCTGGTGCATTAGTGAGACCGAAGGGCATAACACGCCATTCCAAAGAAGTGTATTGGGTCCTGAAGGTGGTTTTCCACTCGTCGCCCTCTCTAATGCGGACTAAATGGTAAGCATGTCGGAGATCGATTTTGCTGTAAATCTGTGCTTTTCTGGGGCTTTCCAGAAGGTCTGAAAGTCGGGGAAGCGGATATCAGTCTTTTTTTGTGATCTTGTTGAGACCGCAGAAATTGATACAAAGTCAGAGTCCACCCAATTTCTTCTTTGAGAATAGTACTGGAGCACCGTGCAGAGAAAGTGAAGGGCAGATGAATCCTATGGCTAGTGCCTCATCAATGAACTTTCAGAGTGTTTCTAGCTCAACTGGAGATAGGGAATAAATGGTCCCCAAGGGGGGACTCTCTATCAGGTCAATCTTGAGATCGTATGGTCGGTGATTGGCAAGGATTTCCACTTTCTTCTTACTGAAGATGTTGGAAAACTTGTGATATTCTGATGGAACACCATCAAGATTGGCTGTCGGATTGGGAAGCGTCAATGGCTGAAGTGGATTTTCCTTTCGGAATTACGCATAACTGAAAGATCTCCTTGTTATCTAGTTTGCACAGGCGAGCGAACACAGAAGCAGGGACTAGGTCGATAGGTGAGTCTTGTTCAGATGTTGGAGGGGTGTCTGTGCAATCAGATTTTGGGATTCTGGAGACCGCAGAGGCAGATTTTGCGGAGAGTGATGTCGGAATTGAATCTTGCTGCTGAGGAATGCGGAACGATATACTACTCAATACCCAGTCAATCAATGGATTGTAGCAGGTGAGCCAGTTGTGTCCTAACATGACAGAGCAGCTAGAATCAAGCGGTGTTACATACATAGCAACAACCTGATTTTTGCCAGACGGAAAACAGATTGGCATATTGATAGTCTGTGTGATTGAGACATTAGAAGTGCTGTCGAAAAGCTTTAGTGGGATCTGCGGGATGTTGTGGAACTCCAGTGGAAGCTTGGAAGTGAATGATGAGTCGACAAAACAGTGAGTGGAACCGGAGTTCACAAGAGCTTGAATGTTAGTATTCAGAATAATGTCAGAAGTCAGTCATATAGTAAGAGAATCAGATCTACAAACCCTATCACAACCTAATATTACAAAATCACAGAAGTGGGTCCGTGACTGGCAGGGCGAATCACAGCCAGCGTGTGACTTTCGCTAATGTCCTATTTGCACCCTACAAGTCCAACGCGAGTGTGATTAACGACCTACCAAGGCCCATGCTAGCCAGCACCCCACATGGCTTCCGTATCCTTTACTTCATTCAACTATGCCTGTATGTCCTGAGCCCAGGTAAGCTCTTGTTAATGAGTACTGGTTTGTTGTGTGCCATGATCAAATATAACTTTCGAGAGTGCAGATTTTTGTGTGGTTAGCTCAAGACACTTAGTATATTTGTGTGACAGGTAGGTTGCATTATCTATTAATTACAACATGTATCTTCAAACAATTCAAGTCGTGAGTTTGACGGTGTTTCTGCAAACCACTCTGCTACATTTTGCTACTCAGCTGCATGAGACATCGTGGAAGCAAAAAACCATCCGCGACATGTGTGGCTGGTACAGCTAACCTCTTCTCCTGTTACTCTCACTATAGTACTCCCCCCAAGCAACTATGGTAAGTTTACCCTGTGTTTCATGCTGTTTTCACGCTATTCACACACAAGTTCTTCAAAATCAAAGTCATATGGACCTTGACATAGTGCCAGACATAGTGCCGGCTTCAAATGCTCCCCTTGCAGTTGCAGGATCGCTAGTAGGACAGGGAGGGAACACAGACACTATACATGATGTCAAGATGACCGATGCAGTTGCTCAAGAAGCACCAACTTCAAATGATAAGCTTCTTCCATCACATGATATTCAACTTGCTGGCACAGACCGCAACAGTGGTGTCACACATAATTCACTCTGTCATACCTTTCTCATGCACGTACTAAACATACTTCCTTTTGTGACCTAGTTCTCCGAATCCCAGTCCCAGATGAAGTTCGTTGGCTTTTGGGACAATTCGGCGCATCAAGAACTAGTAAACGGCAACCGAAGAAGACAAAGGCTTACAGGCAGCGTATGTGAAATCTACCCTCTGGCTTCTCATATTCAATTGTTACACTACTAACAATTTTACTAGAAATATCTACCTTGAGCCATGCTGCTGGGGTGAAGACTACAGTTGCAAAGAATGGCCGGTAAGTATGTTCTACACTATAGGTACATTCTTATGATATTTTTGAGGCAGTGCTGGAAAGACTGTTGCAGAATTGAAAGAAGAATGCAAGAAATCCAGATTGCCAGTTGGAGGCAAGAAGTGCGACTTGGTTTTGAGGTTGAAAGTGCACAAGACAGCAGAAAGCCGGAAAACGCAGTAAGCACTTTAACGTCTCCTTCTCGTATTTGCTGACACCAATTATTATGAAGAGTTGATGCTGTACGGGCTGAGGGCCATCCTGTAGACGAACTGGAACCCACTGCTCTCGAAGCTGTCATTGTAGATTCCACAGCACAGAAAGAAGCGGACAAATTGGGGGAGAGCTTCTTGAGAGGTTTAAATGACATAACTATTGTAGAGGAAGAGGATGGCACAGATAGTGATGAGGAGGAGGTGCTGGTGGTTGGTGCTGGTGACAATCCCATAGTTTCAGCAGATTTAGATGACATAACCGCCCGTAAAGTGGGGGAATCATTTGCTTGGGTATCCTTGTTTCTTCTTTATTATTTATTGGGCTAAAAAAACAATTTTATTCTAGGTTGATCAGTACATTCTTGAGTCCCGGAGAGAAGGAGCGAGGAAGACAGAACGAAGTTTACTTTTGATGTGGAATGTAAGCCTTCATACTATAACCATGCATTAGATTAATAGATGTGTCAATTCACAGTGTTGGTTAAGACATCAGCTTGCAGCTGGTGTTCTTCCTGATAATATTATTGACACTCACCATATAATAGAGTATCTCAAGTATGCTGCCACTCGGAAGCTGTTTGCTCCAAATGGAAGGCAGTTGGAGACAAATCAGCGGTTATCAGCAGTTTGTGGCTTTTATTAAAACTGGTTGCAAACTTCCACTGATGTTAGACATTAAGTCTTCATTGAAGAAGATCATGGTAATGCTTGGACGAGTTCGTCGGTGTCAGGAAGAGGATAATTTGAACTTAACTCTGAGCCGGCCCGCACACACATCTCGTACCAAGGACTTCCTCAAGTCGGTTATGGTGGAAGCACAGCGCCTGCAGATGGAGTATGTGCTTTGTTGTTTATGGTATAACTAAATAGAGACCTTCATGCTCAGTGACGACAATTTTGATGTTGCAAAGAACACAATCTTAGACTATTCCTTGTTTCCGGAGCAGTTCCGTCAAATAGAGCATGCTATTTTTCACCTTAATCAGTGTAAGTCTTTCCTTGAATCTGATTATCATTGAATCTAACATGGTTTTCAGTACCATCAATAATCAAGTCCCACTTTGCTTGGAACTGGCAGTGCGCCACCATAATCCGTGGTGATGAACTCATCTCCCTTCCGATGTCCTGCCTTCAACCGCATCAGATCCACATTCCGGATTATTTGACACCAGATGGACGCCGCAGTGGGACAGGGAAGTGGTGTACTGGTGTGCTATCTCTATACTACGAGAGCAAGGTAAAAAAGCCGGGTGTGAGTCATTCATTCACTTCTGTCGTTATGACGCATAACATCATTTGTGTAGAAAAAGGAGCCTGACTATAACTTCGTCCTCCCTCACCGCGAGCCTCTCTGATGCTCTGTGGCTGGTCTAGCTTTGACATTACATTATATATTTGATGACCAGCACCTTCTTGAGAGGCTTCCAGATTGGGATTGGACCCGAGCATCGACATGGCGTAAGGTGTGCCTGATCATCTACGCAATGAGGAAGACAACACTGACCTTTTGTAAGCACAAACTCATGTTTGGACGCAAAGTCGAGGAGCCGCTCAAGTCCGGGGGGATGCTCGGCATGTACACAACATTTCTTAGGGGTACGAGCATCAAGTCTGACAAGAAGCAACACCTTGCGAGACGTAGTGTACCTACAAAAATTGGAGAAATGGGGTACTTACAACTGACACTGATCTTTGGTAAGAAGAGCTACTAACAACTCTTGGTAGGGTTCCCACAGATGACATAGATGCCATCGGAGACTGGCAAGGTAATACAAGACATGAGGTGTATTCGTTGAAGATTCCTAAGGCGGTCCGTGATTTTGGAGACTTCTGCTCTTCTAAATGTGCTGATCAGACAGTCGTTATAGGGCATCACTGTGCTGGCCGGTTTTTATGTTGGCGAGAATTATAATGTACCTTGGACTGCAGTAGAGGTGCCCCTGGGACTGCAAGCCCGTATCTTTGCCTTTGCTGAAGCAGCACTCGCCAATATAAAATGCACCCCCACACCCAACCAGGGAACGGTTAACTTCCTAGAGCTATTGATTTATTTGCGTCCCTTTCTCTGGCGTGTGAGTTCTTAGTTTGAATCGTCTATTTGAATTTTGGTACTCATGCCTATCCTGTAGCTTGCCGCTAGTTTGTATCAAGTCTATCCCAACTGTCCTGTCTTCACGTGGATTGCTTCATTGAATCCCAAGGCTGACCGTGATGTGCAAACTTGGTATCATGTCTGGCCAAAGCTTCGAGAGGCTAAGGAAGCTGAAATGTGCGAAGCTATCTCCCAGGCCGCTGGTTTCACAGAATCCGCAACACAAAGTGCCTTCATAGCAATCTCTAGACATCAACAGGACCTTCGAGAGCAGCTTGAGGAACAAGGTGCTATGTTGCACACAATCACACGATGTACAGAGCAACTTTCCCCTTCAAAAAAGTAAACCGGGGACCTTAGCAATACCACAGAAGATACGGGAGTGCAAGAGCGCACCCCTTCGATTTGCTACTATTCCTCCTCCATCACTTGCTCCAGATCTTCAGCCACAAGTGCAATCTCATATATCGTCATCGCCTGCATCTTCGCCACTTTATCCACTTGTTGAACCACAATCGCCTCAGACACCGTGGTCGATTCAACATCCAGGAGACAGTGTCGAAGCTCAGCAGGTCCCGAACATCACAGTAAAGTCGTATGTTTTGTTTTACCTGCACAACTAACACATCTTCGGCATTGCATAGCTTTCACTCCAGCCTACATCCGGTACAAGTGGCTTGAACAGTCAGCTTGTCCCTCGGCAAGTCTCTCATGCACAGGTACGATATACTGTGTTGCCGTTGTCTCCTGGCCCTACGGCACCATGTACACCTCATGACTACATCCTACCTTCACCCGCCGCCTTCTCTGGTAGCTCTACGATTGGTGTTGAACCTCACTACCCCAAATTTGGACGGCTTTGCACATGGCAGACACTCCTGGAGCTTATATGTGATCCCTATGGACGTGGGACTGTTGGGGCCCAGATACACTTGGTGGGTACTCGACATGTAATGACATCTGGAGAGCATGGACAGAGGGAGCGTTAGTGGACGGGGTTGGTCAGAAAGCTCCATTGCAAATGGTAGAGCGGCAGTGGGGAGCGAAGAAGAACCTGGTGACAAAGAAAGGTCATCAGCAGACCTGGAGACCCACCAGTGATACAAATGTGAGTATGAAGTGTGTCTCTCGGTCTTACTAGGTTTAATTCAGCTCTAACATGCAGGTGCGCAAGAAATGGCATCAATTCATGGCCATTGTGAACCGCATCCAGGCCAAAATTGACAAGGGCAAATCGTCCACAGATGCCGTTGCCGCACTGGATGCACTTTGTGGTAATGATTCGCTCCCAAAATTCTTCGTTGACAAGGTTCAAGAGAAGAAAGGGAGTCGGAAAGGATGCAACGGTGTTGCTGCAGACGTCCCAATCATTGCAGGCCCATGAAATTGGTCCACAGCATTAGATAGAGCATTGTAATGTTCAGTTCACACACACGACTAGAATACATCATCTTTTTGTGCTTAGTTCGACCACATACGTACTGTCTGAGAACTGTGTCCTTGTTCCCGTGCCATGCCCTGTCTCTTCGCATTGCACCCTGGCCTGGCTCGCATCCTTCGCACCTCGACCTCACATTCCCGCCCCAACTTGCACCCTGCTCTATACCCACTGCTCGCACAGCCTCCACCATTCCGATACATGTGAAGACCGGCCATTGAGGCCTGGGTACACCAACAGTAAGAGGAGCGTGGCATGGTGTAGAGTGGGATGGGATTGGGACCAACTAGGTACCGACCTGTCTATGAAATGATCTTGTGGCAGCGGATATAGATGAAGAGGAGTGCCTACGATTATAAGTGTTTTATACGCTGCTTTAGATGTTGTGTAGAGGCAGGGAACTGTTGGCGATAGCGAACAGAAGTATTGGCGCTCGCGGCATGAGCCCGCCAAAATACTTCAGAAGTCTGGCCGGATGCGCGATGTCGGAAGCAAAACTGTGACAAGTTCTGCGATTAGCGTCCGTCAAAGTGTGATTATGCGCACCCAGACCTGTGATTCGGGTAGACTTGTGGCAAGAAACCGTGATTCGTGCGGTCGAAACTGCGACTCGCGTTGCGACTTTGGCGGGCGCCTCGGGCGATGCACCTGTGATTCGAGCTCCGAATCACGAAACTTCCGGTGGGACCTTAAAAGAGCAGAAGCATTGAATCGAACCTCAGAAGACGCACAGATGGAATCAATGCAGCTCTGGGTCTGTGTGGAGGTCTCAGCTGCTTATTATTTTTTTGAATCCATAACGGCCGCAGGTTCAGCCTTGGACTTGGGTTTGCTTGAAATTGTGGAGGCTGCTCGAGCCTTCAATTGAGCATTAATGGAGGTTGATCATGGACAGTCCTTTGCCATATGCCTGGGTTTCCCACAGAACATACAAAGGTTCTGGTCCATGCGTCGTTGTCTCTCCTGCTGGGTTAGTCTTCCATTTTTTCCGAGTATGTTGGAGATATCCGGAGTTTTGCGGAAATTCAACGTGGAGGACTGAGGTTTGGTAGAAGAGGCAGAAGCCGAACTGTTGTTGTTGTTTGTCCTCTTCTGTGATTGGTTCAATTGGGATTCTTACTTGTCCGATTTGCTGCTGTTACCGGAGTAGTTATTGTTGGAAGTGGTGGCGTGGTTGACCTCACCTCGTTGTTCCCAATAACAGCTGTCGATGGTTTGTGTGAATTGTCAGAGCTCTGGAAGTGTGTCGGCTTTGTCCCAGGTTGCAAGAATATCTTTAATATGATTGGGAAGTTTAGTATAAAAACTCCTACAAATGGCAGTGTCGCCCCAGTTGACTCTAGCGGCGAGGCAGTTGAATTCTATGATAAACTTCATGATGCGTTGGTTGTCGCACATTTGGAAATTGTCAAGTTTGGTTTCCGCATCACTGACAGGATCGTAAGCTCTGAAATTCTCTTGGAGTACTGTCGTGAAGTCCCGATAGCTTGTAAGCCAGGGTGGGTGTTGGAAGGCGTTGTCGTCTAAGAGTTCAGGCTTGAAAAAATCTAAAGCCGTCCCTTTAAAAAAGAGATAGCATAAGTAACTTTCGCTTCGTTACTGGAAAAAGTCTGAGGATGGTCACAGAAGTGGGGTTTGCATTGAAGGAGGAAAGGATGGAGCTTTCAGGAATCCCATCCATTGAAGGTGTCGGGTTCACAGAGTTTGGTTTTTTCAGTTTGACCTTTATTCAGAGTTCCCATGTGCTTGGCTATCTGTTTCAAAGCTTTTAGCATAGCCTTCCCATCATCATCTTCATTGTCATTGTCATCCTCGTTGTTGTTGATGTTGTCATTGTCACTGGGGTCGTCTTCCAGTTCATCATTTGGGGGGATAGATCCGGGGATTGTGTTTCCGGTGACAGTATGGGATCTGGTTGAAGGCATAGTGAATGGATCAAGAGTTTCAGTTAGAATATACTGTTATGAACTAGATCTCTTCTCATCGGATGTCGGAATTCGTCGGAATGTCGGAGTTCGAGATTCGGGTTGGGACTGGAATTGTATGGATGTTGGCTTCAACTTATAGGTTGCGCCCTCTTGGATCCTTTGTGTCCTGGTATTTCAGAAATCGGGATGTCTGAGAAGTCAGAGGAAATCAGAGGGGTCGGAGAATGGAAGGTCGGATAAGACTTAGAGGTGGAAGTGAGAAGTTATCGAGTCAAAGTGGGTCAATATTCGAACTGACTAATGAAGTACATGGAGGAGTTGTATATAATGAATTGATACGATCCAAATCGGAACGATCCAAATACAGAAATACAAAATGGAACAAGTACCAAATTGGGGTGAGAGTAAATATGGACATAAGACTGAAGATGTAGATTTTGATAAGAGATAACTAAATATAGATGAGATGGGGATAAGTAGAACAAGTGGTGTAAATCAGAATATGAATTGGAATATATCGGAGAAAAGCGGAAAAGCTGAGAATGAATCTGGGTTTAAACAGTCACCAGTGAAGTCAGCAGGTGTCGCAGGTGTTGCATGTTTGTGAGTGGTGGGAGGGGAGAGTGATGTGGTCATGAGGTTGGCGACATCATGGTTAAAGGTGTGTACTTGGACATCTGTCTGCCAGAGTTTCTGTGCTAACAATTCCTTCTCCTCTCTTTTGATATGCAGGGCAGTCTCCAGGACAGCAACATGTTGGTGAAGCTCATTGTAAGCCACTTGGAAATCGAAAGGAATAGGGTCTTCAGAGATGGGTATAGACATGGTAGGGATAGATGGAATATAGAGAGTGTACCAGAGGGGTGTTAGATCCTAGATCTGACTTCCATTGTTCTGATGTTTTCCGCATCCCGATAATCCCTTTCTGCTTATTTCCGATATGCCCCATTTATCATTCTCAGTCACGATCCTATTTTTATTATCCCCATACGTCTTATCTCAATTTCTGTATTGGCTCTGACTCTGGAACTCCGTATCACACCCTTATCTTTTCATTTCCAATTTCAGAATTCTGCATGTTCTTTTAAATATGCTTTCCTTGCTCAAGCCTTCTTTAGCTTGTATATTTTCGTTACATTTTCATTACACTTCGTTATATCTCATTAAAACTTGTTATCTCGCTACAACCCGTGATATCCTGTTGTACCCGATATACCTTATCATTCTTATATCACTATATCCCTTATTACACCTTCATTACTCCAAGTCTCATCTGTAACAAGCCTTAAAGTCTTTCAATCCTTATTCCAATTATTCCAATTACTCCGATTCTGACATTCTCAACATTTCAAAGCCCATTCATTGATTACACTCGCTTTTCCATAAAGCCAAAATCCTTACTCAATATTCATTTATTGTCAGCCCTATCCCTTCCTGCATTGGTTATCCTGATCCGAATATCTGAAACTTCTGCTTGCCCCCGATAAGTCTCAATGAACTATTCGTCGCTGCCCCTTTCAAATAGAGCCAATCATCAGAATTCTGACACCTCTGTCTGGTCTCAATCTGAAATACCAGGGCACTAGAAATCCAAGAGGGCACAACCCATAAGTTGAAGCCAACACCCATATAGATCAGTCTTCGGATCTCGGATCTCCAACTCATCTGTTAGATCCCAGATCCAACTCATGTTATTCTGACATTTCACATATTAAGCCCTTTTCCACTTATTTCCAACATGTCCCCATTTATTATTCTTAGTCACAATTATATTTCGATACTATCTCCATACATCTTATCTTGACTTCCATGTTTGCTCCAACTTCAGAACTCCATATCATGCACCCTTATCTTCCGTTCTCGATTTCGGAATCCCACATATCTTAAATATGTTTTCTCTTGATCAAGCTTCTTTAGCTTGTAAATCATATCGTTATCACTACCTTTCGTATCACTATCTCTCGTATCACCTTCTATCTCTTTATTGTATATCTTATACCCTTTTCACATATCTCGCATCCTTCATATCTCATTACCTCAACTTGTTATTCCAATATAACTCGTAACACCCTGATATATCCCGCCCATCCTCTATCATTCAACCTTTATTACACTTCGTCGCTCCAAACTTCTACCTGCAATAAGGCCTTCAAACCTTGTTTGGTATTCCAATCATTCCAATCATTCCAATTATTCCAATTATTCCGACCCTACCTCATCTGACATTCCAAACCCTCCTTGATTACACTTGGTTTCCAGTAAAGCTAACCCTTACTCAATATTGATTTATCATTACCCCTATTCTATCCGCATTGACTATTCCATTCCCAAATATCCGAAGCCCCTGCTCATCTCTGATAAGTCTCAACACATCATTGGCACTGACCTTCTGAATAGACCTGACCAATTGGAACCCCAATAACACTTTCTGGTCTTCAGTCTGAAATACCAGGGCACTAGAAATCCAAGATGGCGCAACCCATAAGTTGAAGCCAACGCCCATGTAGATCAGTCTTCGGATCTCCGACTTCCGAGTCATCCAGTATTCCACGCATTTCCAAATATTGCAACTATCGATCTCAGTCAAGGAGAGTTCTGACCAAATCCGACCCCAACGTTGAATCTGATAAATCCTAACATCCCGACATCGAATCCAGCATGTGTCCCTAACAGTATTTACAAGCTGACACTCTTGATTTCTATAATGTCTTTTGACACCCGAATTCAAACACTTGATTTTGACGACACTGACACATCTACCGAGAATGTCGTCAACCTATCAAATGTTCACAAGTACCCCAGTCTTTTCAACAAGTGCCTCACAAACGAAGACTTCAAACCCAACCCAATCCCGAGCGACATTGACAATGCGACTTCCAACCATTCTTGTGATGACTCACAATACATGGCAGCAATTTCCGACCAAACCCCAACTTTGCTGACACCGAAACTTTCCCACATCCTCGGACAAGACAGCAAGGTACTACTACAGGAGGGACAATGACGCATCAATCAAAAGTTATGCCTCTACTGTGGAAGACCTGGTCATAAGGTGAAAGAATGCCCAAGGTCATCATCCTTCGCCAGGAAAGCAAAATCCCAAACCACAACTGTCACGCTAAGTGATTCCGACATCAAGGTCCCTTTAGAGGACATTCCGAATCCCCAAGACTGACAGCTCAAAGACTCTCGAGCACGAATCCACATTCATATCTTATTTGTGCCTTACCAAGAACATTACAGACACTTTCTGAAAACACCCTTTGTACTTCCAACAATTCCGCCTAAACTCCAAAAATCACCCTTCCAAACAGTTTTAAACACCGTCCCTTCGGATTCCCGCTTTCCACCAGTCTCCGTCCTTCCATCACCAACGACATTATGTCGCAACACCCAGTAGGCAATTCACGCCAATCACGTCCTCCCATTGAGCGAAAAATCCAGTCGCTGTTACATTACGTATAACAACACTTGTTTCTAATTGTTCTGATGTGCTGGGAATGCCACTAACCCACCCACTACAATACATTGATTGACAGGGTATTGGGTAGTACCCAGTTCTGCACTCCTCAACAAGAAGATTCAATTCTATGACATGTCTTCAGGAAACCTGCAATCTGTGTTTTTCCAAATCTCCAAAAATCCAACTTCACTGCGACATCCTCTGACCCACCATAACATCCAATGTCAATGCTGGATGAAACCTCAACTCGCAACGACAATGTGGAAACTTCGGTGCATTTCCGATAGGAAAATCTGTTACATCAATTCTTCCAATTCCTGACAAGCGATCATCAATATTCCGCTACATACTCTGACAAGATCACATCTATCGGAGGGAGAGAATCTCACTCTTGGAAAATCATTCTCCTTACATCTAGTTATGCCAGAACCACCTTGAGAACATGTTAACGAGACTCTAGCTATAGGATTTCATCTGATACATTCCGCACAGTACACCTGTACTTCCTCGAGAACACCCCAGGACGATCTCCAAGTCCGAATGCCGAATCTTCCTCAAAGACATCCTTCTACTTCCAAGATTTAGTTTTCCAACCTCCAACTTCCAGACTTCCAAATCCGACTATTCAAGATACAATGCAGTTACTCCAACTCTAAGTCTAGTCATCAATACCGATTTCCGTGTTATGGGACAATAACTGACAAACCGCCTTCAGAATCAATGACAATCCCCCTTGAAAGGCACTGTTAAACCCCTCATATCCATGAATGCACCATCCGTACATCCTCTGACTCACATTTCCGATATGATTCTGACCCTTCAACCATTAGGACAATATTCCAGGCTGAATATCAAGCACCTTACCAATGTTTCCAAACCAACCCACAACTCCACCAAAACACCCCAATTCCTATTTTTCCTACACCCTTTTCTTTCCTACACATCTTCCTTACTCTATTTCCCTTGCAAACACTTCCCCAAATATCCCAAAATTTCCGATTCACTCCTCTTGTCCCCTCTCAAGTCCAAACTTCCAATATTCTCCAAATTCTCAGGTAATCCGTGATTACAACGATTTCAACCAGATAACATCAAGACCACTGTCGAGAAATTTCCAAGAAGACACCATTCATCTCCTAGAAAAGCCACTACATTCCCAATGAATCCTTCGGCCCTCCAACACTCCAACTCCTTACCGATCTTCCAACGCTTGAAGTAGGCAATGGGACATCTACCTTAAAGGGGGAGTAGCCACTATGTTGATAACTGATCTATTCCAACCCCCACTCCGACTCCGATCTTTTTCCAATAATTTCCAACCCAATGCTTCAATTTTTTTTCGCTCCTCCTAAGCTTCTATTTACATCCCGCAATTCCAAACCTCCTTTGACATCTACAACCGTTCACATCCCAATATTCCGACCCTCTCAAACTCCTTCATTATTCTTACAAGCCCAATCCCAATCCCAAGTCAATCCCGACATTTGTCCAATTCCGACTTACCCCGGTTCTCCGACACCCTTGAACTTCAAACATCCTTGATTCACTGTTTCTTGTCTTTCCAAGTTTTCCATTTTTCCGATCATTCCCGTTTGTCTGATCATTTCCGTTTTTCCAATCATTCCCGTTTTTCTGATCATTTCCATTGTTCCAAGCTTTCCATTTTTCCAATCGTTTCATTTTTTCTGATCTTAAACCAACAAAAAACGACTTCATTGTCTCAAACCTTCTACATTACTTCACTGAAATTCCTCTGATTTATTTTATATTACTTTTTCCTTCCGACTCCTATTCACTGCATTGTCTCCTCTTCCGGCCCATTGACCTCTGGGTCAAGCCCTGCCATTTTCCCCGATTCCTCTTCCACTTGTTTCTCCAAATCCGCATCTCCCAGATTCACCGCCTCCTGGCCAACTTCCACCTCCGGTTCCTCGGTGATTTCCGCCTCCTCCGGAACCTCCTTCTCCAAAACCTCCAGAACGACATCAACATCCATTCCGACCTCATCCGCTTCCCTCGCCTTCCCTTTCCCCTTATCTGCCACCTTCTCCGTTTCCAGTTGTGGCCCAACGTTTGCCCCCTCATTCTCTGACCCGGCTTCTGAGCCCAACTCCAGTTGCAGCGCTGACACTTCGTGGTACGTCTCCCACCGCTTCTTCCAGAACTTGAACCTGATCTCCGCAATCCGGTGCGACTTCTTCAATGTATCATTGAAGGTAGCCATCCCCTCCACATTGTAACAGAGCCACTTTGTGAGGGAATGGATTGTTTTTTGGAGCCTGCGGACTTCCACCGCAAGCCCCGCATCCTCTGCCTCGTCCTCTGTGTCGTCCTCCATCACTCGCTCCTTTCCTTTACCTTTCCCTGACAACGCCACCCTTCCCGATCTGCGACTGCTTCTGCCCGACATCTTTTTGTCGCCAATCCTGGTCTGGCCTCTGCGTTCTCCGCCCAAACCCGCCTGGATGCTGGCAACGACGATTTTCCTGCCATCTCTGCCACGAAATCCGCATTTCCTGGCCTCGTGCACTTCTTCCAATCCTGACACTGAATGCATGCCCACTTTTGCAATTTTCTGGTTCTCTGCTCCTCATCGATGCACTCCAACCCCCATGTCCGACAGAGCACGCATCTATCATTGTATTCATCGGCCTCCAACCAGACGTCATCGAGATGCCGTTTGTGGCCTCTGACGAATTCCAAACCATCTTTCAGGTTCCAGTTGACCTTCCGTTCTTGGTCAACCTTCTCTGGCTAGTCTGATCCTTCTGTCAATCCATCAATCAGGAGAAGATTTTCGACTTACCAAAACAAGTTTGAGTCGGGCTTCCTCCCGCACCGCCTGCATCGACTCGGCTTTCTACTGATCCGTGTCCTCCTTCCGCTTCCTCCAATCGGCATCCTCCTTTGCCTTCTGATCCCATTTCTCTTGCTCCTTCTGCTCCCATTCCTCCTTCTCCTTCCAATCCCGTTCCCACTGTTCCGCCACCTCCCTCTCCTGCTTCTCCCGCTTCACCTTCACCCTTTTCCGCATCTTGGCCTCCAATTCCACCCTTCTCCGCTCATACTCCCTCACTTCAGTGGCGAGTTCTTTGCCAGAGCTGATTTCGATAACGGAGCAGGTGGGCAACAACAACTTGGAACACGATGGCATTTTTTCTTGGGTGATGGTGGTAGGGGATCAAAAAGCAATTTGCATTTTCACAAAGTGTTTTCCCTATATATATGTCCGATCCAAGATATCAGCCTTTACAAATAACTGACACCCAAAACTTCCCATGGTATTCAATAGCATAATCAGCCTCGAGGGCTCAGCTGTAAAAGGGAGATACTGTTAGATCCCAGATCCAACTCATGTTATTCTGACATTTCACATATTAAGCCCTTTTCCACTTATTTCCAACATGTCCCCATTTATTATTCTTAGTCACAATTATATTTCGATACTATCTCCATACATCTTATCTTGACTTCCATGTTTGCTCCAACTTCAGAACTCCATATCATGCACCCTTATCTTCCGTTCTCGATTTCGGAATCCCACATATCTTAAATATGTTTTCTCTTGATCAAGCTTCTTTAGCTTGTAAATCATATCGTTATCACTACCTTTCGTATCACTATCTCTCGTATCACCTTCTATCTCTTTATTGTATATCTTATACCCTTTTCACATATCTCGCATCCTTCATATCTCATTACCTCAACTTGTTATTCCAATATAACTCGTAACACCCTGATATATCCCGCCCATCCTCTATCATTCAACCTTTATTACACTTCGTCGCTCCAAACTTCTACCTGCAATAAGGCCTTCAAACCTTGTTTGGTATTCCAATCATTCCAATCATTCCAATTATTCCAATTATTCCGACCCTACCTCATCTGACATTCCAAACCCTCCTTGATTACACTTGGTTTCCAGTAAAGCTAACCCTTACTCAATATTGATTTATCATTACCCCTATTCTATCCGCATTGACTATTCCATTCCCAAATATCCGAAGCCCCTGCTCATCTCTGATAAGTCTCAACACATCATTGGCACTGACCTTCTGAATAGACCTGACCAATTGGAACCCCAATAACACTTTCTGGTCTTCAGTCTGAAATACCAGGGCACTAGAAATCCAAGATGGCGCAACCCATAAGTTGAAGCCAACGCCCATGTAGATCAGTCTTCGGATCTCCGACTTCCGAGTCATCCAGTATTCCACGCATTTCCAAATATTGCAACTATCGATCTCAGTCAAGGAGAGTTCTGACCAAATCTGACCCTGATGTCGAATCTGGCAAATCCTAACATCCCGACATCGAATCCGGCATGTGTCCCTAACATCATCTGATATTCCCTGCATTTCTGAATATCACGACCCCGATTTCGGTCAAGGAGAGTTTCGACCAAATCTGATCTCACATCCGATCTAGTCCTTAACAAGGGGTTCTGAGCTGCTATGCACCTGAAGAAGTCGATTCAGAGACAATAGAGGCAGTAGCCGGTCCAGCAAGTTGTCAGGCTTTTCTACTATAAGGGCAACCTCCAGGAGCAGTGGAATATCACACTGGGAACTGGCAGATGGGAATCCGAAGATATATAAGCTCACAAAAGACTACATACAAGGATACACACCTGGCAGATGGAAATCCGAAGAGAAAAGCCTAAGATTCCCACTGCTGAGATAACTAACCTAAAGGAGTATGCAAACAAGCGCTGGAATGTACTGCAATTACATAATGGGATTGGAATCCAATCTCGTTCCGTAATGTGGGCGCTTATTTAAGCGAACATGAACGAAGAGATAGGGGATGGATATATAATGGAGGGAAGAGAGAAATGGAGAAGAATGGATAGAAGGAAGAGAGAATAGAGAAGTGTAGAACCACATGAAATGGGGTTCCCCTTACAGGTATCCATTGCTGATTGTGATGCATGGCAAGAAAGATGACAAGAAAGGCATGAGCAATGAGCTGATAGAGTTAGTGGAGATGGCACCCCTTCACACACATGGTGGCCACCACAGTGGCAGTCGGCATGATAGCTCCGGCTCAGGTCTGCTGTGGGACAAGTGGGACTAATATGTTCTGATTTCTTCATGGTTGCGCTTATATGACCTTGCTCCCTGTCAGACTTACTCTAGCATTAGATACCCTTGTTCTGACAGAACTGTCCAAACCCAAAGTTGCATTCAATCTCAACGTCATTTGGTGCATTGTCTCCCTGATTCAACCCCCAGACCATGCCCCCATTTTCTTTTGTGACAGTCTCCTGGACCTCCACCAATCATTCAAGCCCACCAATTATAGTACCCCCCACAACGATCAAGCAGCTACAGACGTCATCTGCTTTCACAGACATATCCTGTGAGTGCCTTCTGTATTTTAGCCGCATGACTGTATTTCATATTCTCGTGCAGTCAGCTCTCCCTTCCAGAAAGTGTGGAGCTAGGTCAGTACCCAGATGCCATTCGCACCTATCCAAGGCATCCTCTCCCCTTTCTCCCAACACCTGGACCTTCCTTGGCTGCACCCTCAGATTCTCCAACTCTGCCCTCACCTCTCCCTCAGTTTAACACCTCACCATCCCTAACAAATATCAGGACCTGCTCTTCTACAGTAGTCACTCCTTTGCACTGCAATTCTGAATTCAATCCCCCTGCTTTAATCAATCCTTTCAATCCTCCTCAACCTTCTTTTTTTCCTCCAAGGTTCAGCTTTAATCAGAACCACAACTTGGATGATGGTCTTAGTTTTATTTTTAGGACTATCCTGCCACCATCATGGTACAATCATCCCCCCAACTAACCATCCGTTCTGTCGGTCAACACAAGGCCAAAAATCAGAATCTCGGTCCCAGTGTAATAGCCTACTAGTGGGGCATCCCCTGAGCTTTTGTTCCATCCCTACGCATACGGCAGATTATTGCCACTTGCTTGTGACATGCCTTCGTATTATCTGTGCTTGCTCTTGACAATCAATAGAGCTATTATATCTTGTGAGGCGAATATGATGATAATGGTGTCACTGTAAAGTAGCCCCTGGACCAGCCAGGTTAATTTTAAATTAAAATGCAACATCATAGTGTTCAATGTTATTAATTTAGATGAATGTCAATTAAATGATGAAGATACAAAATGTGAATATCTATTGCCAAATGCAGGTGTTTTGCCTTTGGATCCCCAAAGGTGGTCCAGTCTCTCGATGTGCAGGGTGGCCGTTGGCCTTGCAGGACGTATTTGGATGTGTTATTAATATGTCAGGTGTATTTGGGCATGTCAGGACTAAGGTTTTGACATCCCATTCTGAATCATTGGTCTTGACATCCAGATCTGAATCTGATTCAGAATGTTTGTTGACGGATTCAGAACTCATGGTAATATTAGGTGTGCCTGGACCGTCATCGACAAGGGCAGGTGACAAGGTCCAATAAAAAATCCCTTTCTGGCTGATAATCAACATCCCTAATTACAGATGAATCAGATATAAGATGAAATTAAAAATTAAAATGTTGTCAAATTGATTTTCAGACAAATTGTCATTGACAATGTCTGATTTTAATAGAATTAAAGTGAAATTAATTTGAAAAGACTCACCTGTTAATGTATCATCTTCAGTGATAAAAGGAATGACATCTGAATCATTACAGTCATCGTGCAAGAGGCAAACCTCCATTGTGTACTGTAATGGTCCAGGCTTAGGTTACAACCAAAGTCACGTGTTCTTATTGATTATAATTAGTCTAAGGTACCTTATCCGGCGTGCCGTTGCTGGATCGGGTCCCTATAAGGGAAGCCGAAGTTCGGCAAGGTCGTCAGGCCTGATAAGGCGCCTAAGGTTTTTCCGATAAATTCTCTCCCTATACAGTCGTCTAGCTCCAATACGTTCCTCCTCGCAACGAATCGCAAACTTGAATGGCTTTTTGTACTCTGAGATCAGCCCGTCAGCTAGTACATCGTACTTCCGTTCGCTGTAACTCGTCCACCTCATTACTGTTCCCATCTCCTCCGACAGAACACAAAGTTCTTCTGGACGGTCAAACACTGTACATTACCAAAGAGCTCGCGCAGGCTCTTGGTTGGAAGGCTGATCAAGGGCTGGATGGGTTCAAGTTAACCCTGCATGGATGGGAGCCTTCATTCTTCACGGTTACACCGAGCGGAACAGACAGTGGTGAGTGACCGTTATGTTATACTTTCAAAGTTATGAATACTCTTCTCCTGGTCTACAGAATGGTTATCGCGAGGTACCTTGGAGAGCAGCCAAAACCCCAATGTAGAAAAGGTCCTTGACTACTTGAAGGATCGATGAATTCGCAAACCCTTTCAATTACATAAAACGAACATATATCGATCAATCTATTGGATATTATGCAATCTCACCTTCTACCCAACCCCGTTGATACAAAGGTCGTATGATGCACGTAAATTTTGTCGAAGTGAGCATAGGGATACGACTTGTATCCGTATACTGTTTAATTTTCATGGGACAGCAGCCCACCTACGTCCAAGTTCCCTCTTGCTACTTCTATATGACGGTCCGCTATGGACAGAAGTTCCTCATATGCTTTCCCTACTTTACCCCCGTCCGCCAAGCCAGGTAAGCCTTGAGCGCGTAGATATTCATTTGCCAAGAAAAATGCTATAAAGCCTATAATGAGCTGCATGTTGAACGTCAGAGCGTTCGGCCGACCTGTGCGCTTGTTGCCGTCCATGAAGGGATGCCCTATATTCATTATCAGACTTCTGGACCATCCCACAGCAAAAATTTGACCTTGGATGATACCGTAAGACAATGTCGCCGCAAGGTATGATGCGGGCCTATCAGGCTCATAGTAGGCAACCTGCATGGGCCTTGCGAGGGCTGACTGCAATTCGTTGGGTTTGACGATCCGGGATTGTGCAGGATGAACAATTTGTTTATTGATAAATGATGCGTAGGTGGGGGTGAAAAGACGTGCTAGCCGTTGTGCATGTACAGCCATCCTGAGAATGGGTTGGAGGCAGATACAGACACAGTAAGAAGCTTCGTCAGCTTCGGCTTCCGCCGAACCCGTCTACCATAAACATTTGCCCCTATCTTCAGGCTTAGGTAACCCACGAAATAAGAACAACTTTTACAGTCGATTGGTACCAGTCGGCATCTCGGCGCAGGCGCTACTCATAGCCGGTCACTCCTAACGAGAGAGCTCCCTGAATCCCCCTGTCCTGAGATGTAGGTAACTTGGCGTGCTGGCCATACAGCAATATCCTTAAACTTAATATCCGTGAACATCGACGCGATGGCCTCGATGATTCGGTTATTCAATCACGAGTCCAACACTAACCACGAACGTGACGGTCCTGTGAGTTCGCAGAACTATGCACCACTCATCCTGACTTTA
>MU134302.1:482918-556194 GCA_015039355.1 Ramaria rubella | reverse complement strand
TACTTTGAGTATGTATTTTCCTTCTTCAACTGTGAGCTTTGTATAACTCAGTCATTGTCTGTTTGGTCGCCATAAGTGGAACATTAATATTGACAGTAATACTTATGTTCACTTTTCCTTACAATGTAACAGTAGACACTTTGCAACTAGCGATATCCGAAGTGTATTTTCTTGACTTCTGACCGTTCTCACTAATGTATTTTCGTTTACCCTCCCATGCATTTCTCAGCCCATCCTGCGACCTACACGGTGGACCGTCCTTACCAATTGTTGCTTTTCGACGGTGTCATCTACTGGGTGGCGCCACCTTTAAAGCTTGCAAGCTGAGTAGACTATTCCTATACACCTTAGTAAGTACGTATACCCTGGGATGATTTACGCGTAAGCGTGTAAATCCCGTAAACGTGGGATCAAACGTCAGAGCCAGCGAGCTGGCCAGCTCACCTGGCACTCACGGCTCCTCCACCGCCGCCATCCTCGACGCAGATGTTCAGCGCAATTCATAGCGCGGTTCAAGGTTGCAGGTTGCCTTGGGCTTCGTCTCCTAACCTAATATGTATGTGAGCGGCTACGTTTCTGTTGAGTAGACCCGTAGGTTCAATCCAAATACCATGTACATACAGTCATACTAGTCGTCGAAGGTCTGTTGTTTTGCAATCATTGCCAGAGTGGATGGATGTGGTTGAGGTCTAAACACACACACGTGCATATGTACTGGCATGGCTGTGACTTGAAAGAAAGCAGAATGACACTGTGAGTCACCGAAGCTTTCAAGTTCTGTAAGACTCGGCTTGACCGAAGTTGCGAAAACATTAAACGTGCAACATCTGCACTGACCCCATTCACGTTCATTCTCATCCATGCTTATGACTGAAATGATTTAAAAAATAGAATTAACTGAGTTCGAAGGAATACGGCTTGGTTATTAGTAGTAAAAGCACCTCAGCGAACAGCATATAACCATTGAACTTCATGTACACGTCGGAGGCAAATGTTCTACATTGACATAAATGTCGTTTTATATATCAAGAAGATACCCACGTACTTATAGCTCTTAGGGTATTCTGGGAGTGCTGAATTTACGTGGTAAGTCAATGGTAAGTTGCGGTAAGCGTATTGGTAAGTGCCGATTTACGCCAGATTTACACCAGATTTACGGGCTCTAGAAAGCCCCCTGCATGGATTTCCAAGCACGCGCCACTTCAATGGTGTTTATATGACTACATAAAGTCTCTATAAAATGTTTGGGACCACTCCATTAAGGATTTCGGTGGACCGGAAGTCAAACACACCTGCTGGTAGCGACCAGGAGCGGCGGCTCGGAATTGCTTATGTAATCAGGGGGATTGTTTGATTCATAAAATTTATCTCATGTATTTATTTTATTTTTTGGGTATATTTGCGTATATATTCGCTGCTATTTCGTAGCCTTCTAAGAAAATGCACCTACGGTCGGAGTGGTTATAGTCACGTGATCATCGCGCTGATTGTTTCTCTACGCTCACAGTGGCACTACCGCACAGCTTTCAAGTAGCTGTTCCAAGGTCTAATCCCTTCGATCGATATTGCTTGCTATCCCTTGCGGGCGTGCAGGCCGATCACGCAACCACCATCTGTTATGGAGTTTCCAAGAACTGTGAGTACACTGTCGACATCTTGAGCCATGCTGACCATGCAAAAGAGCTTAAAGACTATAGATTCATTGTAAGTCATGTGAACAAAATGAACAGAAAGGTTGTACTTACAGTTTGAGTTCAGGACCGTGCGAAGTCTCAGCAGACTGTTCCTGGGTTACGGAGAGGGAAGATAGACATGTGCCGAGATGGGAAGCCACACGGGAGGGGAGAACAGGAGGATACACAAAGAAAGGTAATTAATCGTTTGAAATTTCAAACGAATGAAGTTGTTTGACCTTTCACTTTGAGATCTACCACCTAGAGTCCTAGATTGATGATTTTGTGTGCTTCACACCGAGATTGGCAATGTGGAGGCTGGGGCACGTGTGCAGACATGATGCAAACAAAAACTGCAGATGTGAATGTAAGCTTAAGCCTGACCATCAAACCATCACTGAAGACTTACCACAAACAAAAGGCCTTTCCAACGTTGGCTTCGATTCGACTCCACTAAGAGGTTAAATGGCAACTTTGACACGAAACCCTAACGTGTGCAACATGGGTCGGACCAAGCTAACTGGACATTGTCAGCAAAGGTAGGGGCCGAGCGGACAGCACTGCGACCTTTCTCACAGGCTCAGCAGTCTCAGGTGCCTGTGTTGTATGTCAAATCACTTTCCCTGTACTCCTACTGTACTAACACGAGTTCACATCCACTCGCAGTGTCTTATTATGCAGCTCGCAAACACGGTCTTCACGCAAATGTACAACCAACCATCCGAAGCTATCAATCAGCACAGTGGTCGTCTGTCCAGAAGTCACGGCTGCTATGTGACTGCCAAGCCTTTCCCCAAATACTCGCAACCTTCAAACATAGATGCCGCATCACCGGTGGGCCAAGCTCCTAATCAAAGGTATGTATTCCGTATTCAAAGTATAGAAACCGTACTCACATTGTCTTTAAGGACAAACTGAAGTATCATCCTCAAGCCTTAGTGCCCCTCATTGGCAGGCAAACCCATTTGCGAAAGGTTAGTTATTGGGTATTCTAAGGTTAAAGCGCTGTACTTACGTCGAAATTGAAAATAAAATGCATGGCCTGGAGGGTACCTTGAGCTGTGAGCACACGAACTGACCCATACAAAACATATGGTGTCCCCATCGAGCACATGTTTCCCTTTTAAAGGCTGGAATCGAGTGGATCAAGGCCAAGAACGAGAGAATAGAACCTCCAAGCCCTCCAGGAAGCCATGCAGAACATGACCAAGGGGTGAGTCACATCACAGGGCGAGAAGAACAAAGAAGAATGCTAGGGAAGATGTCTGGCTCGAAGGTACGTGCAGAATGTGGCTGCTTTGTTTGGTACAGTGCTCATGCAATCGGGTGGGTGGAAGAAGAAAGTGCATGGAAAGCTACCTGTCCAAAAATGAAGACGTAGGAAGTAACGAGAAAAGGTATGGCTCTGAGTGTTCATAACCATAAAGACAACACTGACAGCCTACCTACAGCACCCTCCTCACTCGCCCCTCTTGTATGCTCCCGCTTCAACTTGAGCCTGCAATTTTCTCGCTCTTGCTTGCCGGTCAACATTCTAGAAAGTCTCGAAGCTACTATTTTGGCCTCTAGTGAGTTTTTTGTTCCTTTTAACTAGATATCATTTGATGAAACTCAAGGCTTATTGTCTTCATTCCTATTCCTGTAAGTCCAGACGAAAGTAGCTAATCTATGTCACAGACGTACCAAAGCCACCACCACTGCTATTAGTGAGTGGATGCACAGTAATTCATGTCATTATCACAATTCCGACACTGCATGTTGCACCAGGCTTCGTCAGTCTGTGGCTGGACCAGGCTCACACAATATGACAAGAAGTTTCCTCCGCTGTAACCCACGTAGTCACCATCCTTTTGCGCTCTCAAGGTGACACTCGCCATGGCCGATCTGCACTTTTCAGTTTTCCGGGACATCTATTTGTCAATGTTACACAGACTACTGCAGTGTGTCTACTCCTGCTGAGCTTGGGACATCATATTCTACCACCAGCAGCTCCTCCTAGTGCACTACTGTCTGTGGAGCCATCAAAATGTCTTAGGAGTTGCCAGCCTACCGGCTATTGCACAATTGAAGGTAAAGAATTGTTATGTGCAAGTCCAAGTGATACACCTGAGCTACATGACCAGGTCTGTCAGTGGAATAAAAATATGCTGAGCCAGAAAATTGCATCTGGGTTGGGCATACAAGACCGTATTATAATCCAAACATCTGTTTAAATTACCTATTGCACTTCTTGTTCTCCATGCCTGCATCTCGGTGAGTGTTGTCTCGACAGAGTGTCAAGACGCGAGTTGCGGCAGCAACAAGCCTAGCTGAGCTAACAACTGATAAAGAAGCCTCTTCAAAGAAGTTTGGCAAGGCACAAGCGACAACTGATAAATATGAACAATGCCTGAAGCAAGGCTGCAAATGGCTGCAGAGCCTGCTAGATAACAAAGCTCAAATGGAACAACCTCACAGATGTCCTGCTGTGTCAGTTCGAGACTGGGACAAAACTGATATCCAACACGCATTTGATAAAATTCTGACATGAGCATCTCCCTGGGTTCTTGCACTATTTATTGTTGCTGAATGTTTTGGAGTGACTGAATGTGGTCTATCCACTGCATGGCAAATCTACTCCGCATTCAAGAGAATGTGGTACCAAGGGTTCGTTTTTTTTTGTGTGTTTCTTTCCGGGTGATCTTTCTGATGTACGTACGTGTGACCAGTGACCCAAACGGGAAATACCAGGGGAGATGGCTGTGGGATGCACAAAGTTGCAATATAAGCATATAGTGGAAGATGCCTATACAGATGATAGGTATAGGTTTCAGCATCTATTGGTCACTTTAGAAAACCGCAAGGGATGGCAACATAAATTGAGTCAAGAAGCTGACCTATATGGTCAGCCCTGAGACATTAGTTTATCCTATGATAGCCTGACCATTTCATTAGGTCATAAATACGAGATACACCTGCAATGTGAAATGCCATCTGTAGATATGGAGTTCTATTTCCGCGAGTGGCTCACATTTCTTCGTGCTTTTGTATATTGTTGTGATCTCCAAGGCAATGACTTCATATTTCCATCAGTGAACCCTAAAGGCCTCATCCAACCTGGAACTCCAATTTCCCATGACACAATCCAAAAATGGATGGATGATCATTGGGGCTGGCATCACTCTCAGGCTCGGTCACCTCACAACTCACTGTTTCCATTGTGGTGGGGCTCAATATCGCTTTATGTATGCACCCATTGGAAAACGGTGGAGCCTGGCTACCATTCGTTGGTGGGGTGGATGGGCTGAGGGCGAACATGTAAGTGTTTCTTGAGATATACCAAAAAATTGTGCATTAACACACAAAACTAACAGCAGGATACACTCATCCGTTATCTCCTGGATGAGCTATATTACTATGAAGAGGGTCATGGTGACGCTTTGAGACCAATGTCAAGAGAGGCTGTAGCATCATTTCTAGGTGAACACAGTGAGATGCATCCAGCTACCAAACACAAAATTCAAGAAATTATCGGTTCGCAGTTAGACAATATGAGACAGGAGCTAACCAAATCTTATCATTCAATGTCTGCCGGGAGCGCTGAGCTATTGCAGACTCCACCATCTATACAACGTCAAGCCGATTTCAACCCTGGAACTAATAGCAGTCAACTATCAATGGCATTTGACAATACCAAACCAATGGGTACAGAATCTACAGATATTGATGAAGGTATGCCTCGTGACCTTCGTATCCCACTTCTACGCAGGACCGGCTCAATGAACCATTGTTGGAAGTGTGTTGTGAGAGACTGGGAAGAGGTTGATATGTCACGAGGGCATTGGATTGGATTCCGCTCAAGCATTGGAAACACCACTGGTATACTGGTCCAAACCGCTTGCGCTTTGGGGTGCAGTACAACAAGCGCAAGCTGATTGCTCTCGAATTTATTGAAAAGTTGGTGCTTTTGACCCTGCCTTATTTGTCTCACTCATTCAATGATACCGGTAGTTGTGGCTGTGATGAGGCAGAGTTTGTTCGCAGGTGGCCAATGGCAGATACGCACAGGCCGACCAAACTGCTCGATGCTATCCAGTTGATGCAACTTGCGTTAGGGTCTGCAAAACATCACAAAAGCAAGCAATTGTAATGTCAAATTCATTCACACTTTATCAAGCTGTATCTTTATCTATTAGATTATAGTTTGTGTATCTACATATGATCTAAGATATGTCCGCAATTCCTAGACAACGAAGCCGAACCAAGCAGCACACAAAGTGTGGGGGATCCCTACCTCCAAAACCTAAGGAAGGGAGGTGCTGCTAGTGTAATGGCGTGAAAGAAATAGAGCCGTGAGAAAGATTGAATAGTAAATAATCATAACACTCACAGGAGAGAGCCTCTGCCCTGCCTCAAACCGTGTTTTGTTTTGTAATGACCTGACCAAAAGACGATCGATGGGTGTGGGGCGGAGCAGCCAGCTCAACATGAGCGGAGCCCTAGTCAGGCCTATTGTTAGCGACCAGAGGTATTCAAGTTCAAAACAAGCGAGACTCACTCACGAATCTGACCTGACCTGACCTGACCAGAGGCGGCATGTCTAACTAGCTTGGTGGATGTTCGACGGGTATAAATCTACGTTGTATAAGGCTGCGTTAGTTAGTTAGGTCCGAGATGCGAGGAAAGAGAACTAACGAGGCTAGGATGGTGAGCAAGACGAACAGACGAACGAAACGTTGCATCACGTAATGCCGCACCGTTTGCTCGGGCACCCGGCCGTCTGGCCACGAGTTTGGCCCCGCGCGCGCGGGGGCATAATCCCGTAAATCCAGCGAAGTAAGTTAATATACCCCGTAGAATTGCGTCACATTACAACTTACAAGAGCACTGGCAGGGGTACGGCTCTTGGGCAGCGTTAGATCTCCATGTTTAGCGAGGCTGAGTCATTGCCGATGTGCCGAGTGGTACCAATCGACTACATACTCCGTGTTTTATTATCTCAAGCGACACACAATAGACAAGCGACACACAATAGATATCCGACTAAGTACAGTACGTATCTTCAGTGTCAACCGTCTATCATTCTCAAACGTCCATCGTCATGTCTTTACCTCGCGTCAGTGCCGCTATCCTGCTGGAAATCAACCGACGGGTCACTGGAAATATCAATGTCGTTGTCGTTAAGCCTAACGAGCTGCAGTCGGCAGTCCAGCGCCCCGAGTTTACTGCATACTATGAACAGGCGGGACCTGTAAAGCAGGCTGCGAGTCTTGCATATGGAGTCATCATGGGGCATCCGTTTTTGGATGGTAACAAACGCACCGCATTTTGGGCCGCAAACGAGTACCTCAAGAACTCGGGCACACCTACTTTCACCGATGCAGAGCCCAATGCCGTCAATTCAACCCAAGCCATGCAGGGAATCGGAGAGGCCCATTCGAGGGTGGCGCAGAGCCAAATGACCGTGGACGAGCTCGCCAACATTTACTCCCAGGCACTAGGATTATGAAGAGAGCATTACACCAACACTTGTATGGTACCTCTGTCACGCCGCACGGTCTCTCGCTCATTCCAGTTCGGTCCAGTCCCGCCTCAATACGGCCCTTCCGCTGTCTTTATCCTTTTCTAGTCCTGAGTTACTTGAATTATTTGTTCCTGTGCACCTCCGGCCATGAATTCATGTTTATGTGTAAAGATTCCAGCATCTCAGATAGTAGCATACCAATCCTCTCCAATTACCCTCACTCCTGCCTTCCACACCCCACCCATTGAACTCGTACTACTACCTGTACATTGTTTCGAGCGCGAGCGTCATGCATCTTGATTGTTCCCTTCGTATTCTCTTCTCGTGACCAGGTAACGTTGACTGCGCAACATAATGGCATCATCCTTCAAGCGGAACCCGAAATTTCTATGTACTAGTATAAATATGTCCGAATCATGGTCTTCTGACACCTCACTACTCTTTCACAACACACTTTCTTCTTATCCAACCACTCTATCATCATGCTCGCCACTTCCCTCTCCACGTGTGTTGAAGTCGCTGAGGTTGTACTCGTCAACGAGACTCGGAGCTCGCCACAATGTTGTGACTGTGGTTGGCGTGGTGCTCATGCTCCTAGTACGTTGTTTCGTTGTCTTATATGCCTATTTCTGCTTACATGCCACTCAGCTTGCCCCTTTAAGTGACCTTTCCGTATTGTACCGGCCACAACTTCTGGTATTGTACAAACGTCCCCCTCACCATTATTGTAGAACAAACCTAGTGCTACTGGTACATAGAATCAATCAACATCTTCCTATTTTGCTTCTGAAGGGGCGTATTCGTGCGTGTTTCTGTCCAGTCGGATTGAACCTTTTACTTACATTTTTGTTTCCTCTCTAGCAAGATATAGCCATCACTTCCTATAGTTCTTACATCGTCGTCTAGTATACAGCCCCACTGAGTGGGCTGTATCTCTCTTTCATCGTGCTCATGCTGTTGTGTATTCGCTCTTGCCATTCCTAGCTAGTATATCGAAATCCAAACTGATCTATCACATTGTCCTGATTCAGATGATCTTTTTTGTGAGACAAGTTGTTGTCGTTCGGCTTTGCCGCAGCTGCCGGTGAGGCTGCATGAAGGCTTCCGACAGAGATCACGAGCGAACTCGTGGGACCTTCAATTTTTCTGCAAGCAAGTGTGTAACTCTCATAACCTACAGGGTAATTGTTCTCAGCAAATTTGAAGTGTGAACCGCTTGCCTAAGCCGTGTATATACATTATCGGGTTCAAATATGGCAACACGAATGACAATGAGATTGAGCACAACACTTCGCGACGCACTTCCAAGGAACAATGTCCTCAAATAACCGCTGAAAGGAGTACGAAAAGCTGTCTAACCGGTAAAACAATCCCCATCATCTAATCGGTCGGATCGCACCTACAGTTCCTGTCTAATATTAATGCAACGTTATGCGACAGGATTTCCACCGCGTACTAGGCACTGTAGAGGACATGGAACGAACAAATCTAGGGTTTTAGTGAGAAGCCATACTCATAATTTTCAGGGGATATCATGGATTGTCACTAAACTGAGTATCCCTGATGTGATTCTCTCCCAACCCTAGTACCACGTGACAGCGCGTGACGTTACTTCAAGTTGACGCGTTGACGCGCCACCCGGAACTCCATTGACCCATCAGCGTATCAGCCACGGCGCCCAAATTCTCCCAGGGAATCAAGAAAGTGATGTCTCAGTCTTCCTTAACACGTAGTGATGCCTTTTATTTCGAAGATGGTAACCTCGTCGTGATCGTAGAGGAGGTAGCGTTCCGGTTGCATCGAGGTCTGTTGGCGCGTCATTCACCGGTATTCCGTGACATGTCGGCTTTACCAAATTCATCAACTGGACTCGGAGACGGTTTTTTCGATGGATGCCCAGTGGTTCGATTGCAAGACAGGGTCACCGACGTCGTGGAGCTCCTGCGCTGTTTGTATGATCACTTGTGAGCGTACCATTGATCTTCCATCTCGTCGCCGACCTTGACGACGAGTCCTTTCTCTCAGTGATATGGATGGATCAGACTCGGAGAAGATAACGAGCGTGCTGCGTCTTTCCACCAAATATCTTATGGATAATCTTCGTGCTCTTGCACTTAACTCCCTGGCCAAGCGATATCCCACCACACTCACAGAATGGGATAGAGGCGATCACGGTTTCTCTCGAGACGATTGTGCCGACATCATAAAAGTAGCCTATGAGCTTGATGCCCACGTCCTCCTCCCTGCCGCCTACTACCAACTGTGTAGCATCGAAACGGAAAAGGTGTTCGCTCTCGGTCTTTCTTCGCCCGTTCTTCACAACTATGTTCTAGGCAAAGAGAAAATTTCTCTCAGTCTACCCAGGTTTATTGAAGAAGAGCTGTTCTATTTTGATGTTACTCCAATCCCAGGCTGCTTCCGAGGAAAAGGCTGTACCGTCCAGTTGTCTGCGCTCTACAAACATGCGTTGCACATTATACAACAACCAGATGCGTATCACACACCGACACCACTGGAAGCCATAGATTCCCTCTACACATCTTCGAATGTCAAAAACATTTGCATGGCATGCCAGGATCACGTAGAGGAACAAGTCTTTCAGGCGCGATCTAGAATATGGAAATCTCTCCCTGATACCTTTCGGTTAGAATCGTGGCAGGAGTTACGGAAGGATAGGCAGTGAATCATTCGTGTGGGTCAGGTGGTTTGTTGTTGCTTGCGCGACCACCGTGCATTTTATCTCCTCCCGATTGACGAACAAGCGCAAACGCACCCCGCAATTAATTTAAACACGCTCTCACAGTTCTTTCAACCGCAGCAATGCCTTTTATTTTGATGTCGGCAACATCGTGTTAGTCGTGGTAGAGGTGGCGTTCTAGGTACATCGTGGCGATGCCAAAGGGGGTTCGAGTATTGTGTGTAAATCACTCTCATCGAGATGTTATTAATACATAACGTTTCCAAGTCCACCACCCCAAGAACGATTTTTTTGACTGGTGTCCAGCTCGTTTGTCCCACAGGGCTGAGGATTTCGCGTCTCGTTCAGACATACACTGGTTGTATGATTAATGGGACAAGCTTTCTCGACATATTTCATGCTTTCCAATACGCAGAGTTACTCCGAGTCGTTACAAGATTCACTGGGTTCTTCATGGCTGCAAAAAGCGACTTCCTATCACCCGACTTTACATAAAACTCCGCGTCCTGTGGGTTCATCGGGGTTCGCGATGGCTTGAACGCGATAGTCCACAAGATCAAATGGCGCAAGAGAATGGTAACTCTCTATCACGATTTTTTGGACATCTACGTCGTGGAGCGCATTCCGGCGGGGTCTGTTGATCTATTGGAATGCTGATATCACAGTGGAGTTCGCATTCCTCTCGACCACGAGAGCAAGGAAGATGTCGACCAAATTGCGGCCAACCATCGGGGCTAATACTCGAAGTCACCACTCCAGAGAAAAACTCCGGCTCTTCTTCATCTTCCTGGTAACGTTCTACATGGCCGTTCGCACCAACTGATTTTTCTCTTCCTCATCTTCATCCGTGCCGAACAAGCCCACTGACTGCCATTGACCAGGTATATTTTGTGACAAAAGGAAACGATGCCTTCTTCTCCTGGCCCGGGGGGGGATATAACTGCACTTGTGAATCACCGACACTCGGCCAAGGTGGCTCACTCTGTCATTCAACTTCTCGCAAACGTCGTGAATGAATACCATCGCAGCTAAGAGCTCTCCCAATACCAGTGTTATTGGAGATTTACACAATAATCAAGAAGTTGGACCCGAGTAGCAAAGAATCAAACTATCGTCTGGAAAAGTGTTAGTATCTCTTGTGGGTGTTCCTGAAGTGTAAAGTGAGGCAAGCAGAGATACTTCGAAGGCGCCAAAGGGAATTTTGTGTCTGTACCGTGAAGCTTGGTGGGAGCCTGAGGAGGAAGCTCTTAAATTGAAGCGACGGCCCGGGGTGGAGGAAAGAAGAGGCTGGGGTGAGTTTATTGTATTTCATTGGTGTTTGCGAATAACTGACGGTGTACGATCCCTCCGGGAAGAAGACAGGAAGCGTGGCAGGAAGCTAAAGCGAATTTCAAGGCACTCGACGCGGCCGACGCGGAAACCACCAGATTGCAACATACTGCAGCTTGTTCGCCGATCCAGCTCCGGGAAGGTAGCTCTGTGCCATTATGACCATCTTCACATTCTTACTGCAAATTCCCGGCAACTCTTCGATGGAAATTACCTGTATAAAATGTTGGACAACCATAACGCTTTGTGTATGTCCCTTTTTTCTTCTTACTACTCATGTAGTTCATGATGAGCGGCTTTTCTACCGTATTGACTGCCTTACACAATGCAAGATATTTCGATTGCCAAGGATCTACTAGTACGCGACGCACGAGATACCTTCGCTCTCAGGCACGCCGTGTTAGGCCCCGGAGGACATGGGAAGCAAGCACCATTACTAGTCTGTCTTTGACCGAACTTGTGTGAAAATTATACAAGTCAGTTTTCATTATACGGGTATAAACACACCTGCTTGACAGCGAGTAATGGCTCTCTTCAGCTTACAGTAAATTTTAGATGGCTCACTGAGGTCTATACCGGCCCATATTGGTAACCTAATCAAGTTCAGACATGCCGTCGGACATCTCGGATGGGATGGGATGCACTTGAAATTAGTTTTAGGCACAACCTTATATGTAATCCTATATGGCAAACCCCTGAAACGCACCCCGTTAAGCGCCGACGTACTGTCGGAGGTCTAGAGGTCGAGTACTTAGATATATGCACTCCCCCTGGTTGTTTCCTCATTTGTACTTCAAAACATGTGCTCATCGTAGCAACCATATGGACATTCCCTCATGTATGAGTAAATAAAGAGCCTTTTTTCCAAGCATTTAGATAAGCAACTCGTATATAAAGTAGTAGATAAATCATGTATCTACAGGACTTCAGAATACGAAAGCCTACCCCACTTATTTCTAAGTGAAACTTTTCGTAAGTCCCTCCTCTTCTAAACTACTCCCCTATCCAAACAGCTGGCGCTGTCACAGTCCTACCCGCTTTCGCAACATGAATTTCTATCGCTTCTCCATCGCCTTCGTCGCCGTAATTATGGCTACCTGTATTACTGCCACCCCTGTACTCGAACACAGAGAGCCACAATGCGGTACCCACGGTGAGAATTCATGTCAGGTGTGCATTTGAACCTCGGGCGCACTGACGTTTCCGCTCGAACCTGTGTAGGTAATCCCAGATGTGGTGTTGAAGAGCGCTGAAAAAGGAAATCTACCTGTTAATGAATGTAAGCGTTTTCTATATATATTGTCTATAGTTAACGAATAACTCACTCCACCGTAGGTGTTCTCGCAGTGTGCATTCAATATTGTCTTTCGGCTGACTCGAAAATTTGTATACCGGAGAATAATCGTTCATACAAACAAAGGGTTTTTTCCATTGTAGCCGTTTTGATGAACTGAAAGTAAAGCGTGAACACTGCGCAGCATCAATCATTTTAATTCCTTACCCACTCGCCGTTGGTGATTTAATTTGTGGAGAGATAATAGGTGATTCGGCACGTCGCCCTTGATTCCACGTTAAATCTTCCTCGCGCTTCAAATTCGCAATCAGAAATAGTTGGGCTGAGCGTACCTTCCGAGCTCTCCAACACCTCAGATCCATTATACCATGGCAACCACAAAGCAAACTTGAACAGGCACGTCAGCCTACATGATTATATGATAATCATTCCACTGTAAGAGCATCATTACTATTGCTTCTGGCTTCGTGAATTTTAGTTACCCCACATCTGTCCCCTGCATGAGAATATACTCGTTTCTTAAATACTCATCTGACTCACCGTCACGTTGCTCGCGCAACAAACTCTCAGCAATCCCCCACCAGATTCTCCTCTCCAGCATCCCATTCCATCCAGAGATCTTTGTTCATTCTGACGAATGACTGCCCCACGGTGTTCCCTTGTCCAAAACTTTTAAGAAATGACAAGAGGGTCGATTTTCCTTCCTTCCGTGTGTCCAAGGGCTCAGCATGAGACCAACTATATGGAGACTGAGGCAGCCGGTAAGCTACTCGAAAAGTGTAGGATAAGTGTACCGTATGTGGCGGGATAGCAAGAACGAGGTGTGTGACACTCGTGAGGAACTCGAGCGATCTCACTATGTCAATGAAAAAGCTTGTGAAATCTCCAGAAATAAAAATATGGGTGACCTTTTGATATGAAACCGCTAAAACTACATTTGAAGGAAATTAGCAGCAGATGGTAAGGTTTGTGAGAGACGGACGTCAATATGGGGTATCGCATGACACGACAAGTTGAAGATGCCAACGGCTAGATATTTCAGTCTGAGACACGATATGTCCAGCGCGTTGAGGCGTTCGGATTCGTCAAGGTATATATTCCGGATGGAACTGCCAGTGTGACACGACGCATGCGACCGGAGTGCGGTTTTGAAGCTGTTGAGACGTTCATAACTAATTATTGGAGAGCCGAGACAGGTATACGATGCTGATTGTCCATTCCAGCATCAGCTTGGAAGCACAGTGGAGTACCGTTGCTTGCGGGACGTGCGACGAGAGCACCAGCTCAACTAATATGCACAGAACGTCTGCAGGACTAGTGCAGGTAGATGAACCCTAGGAGTTACTGCTGCACGACTCGGATGATGAATCGCTGACTTCCTGCATGATTGCTGCAAGACATTTATAGTTAGCGAGAGCTGAGGCCCATGAAGGTTTTTTTTATAGCACCCACATTTCTTTCTTCGTTGTCATCGGAGTGTCGACGTGCGTACTCCACCCCAACAAAATAAGTTACCAGGCACCACCACGAGATCCACGGTGCAGCGATTTCGACCAAGCCAAAATGAACGAAATTTCCGTTATGTCCGTCCAACATTCTACCGACCATTACATAAACTTTGGTCAGATTTCGGTTTCAAGACCTGGATGTGAAGAATTGTACGAAATTTGTTGTAGACCTGGACGTGCTCTGCGCTGGGTATTATAATTACTATTGCAAAACACATTTTGACGCAAGGACATCGGGTTGAAGAAATTGGACTGAGAGGTTGGGTCTGCCAGTTACAGCAGTTTGCATAACTTACATAATTTACAATAATAGCCAAGCTCCAGCTTATTTTTATATTTGCAGGCACCTGATGCAGCCGAAAGTGGCGGTGTTGCGGGACGACCCACAGGGACCTACAACTCATACCTCGAGGTCTCGTCGTTGTTCGTCGAGATGCCTCAACGTCGTCCCTTGACTCTCCATGTTTCTGCACTCTCGAATGATGAATACAGTTCCTATACAAGTGCTCTGGCAGACATAATGAGCCCTTTGCCGTCTGGCGATATCGAATGGGAAGACCTCTCGCTGGGTGTCCGAGAGGCGAGAGGGTGGATCCGAGGCCGATATGGTGCTGCCGTTGATGGTGCTATTATAGACCAGGTAGCGTCGTCTCACTGCATATGCAACCACGCTGATTGATGTTCTGTGCAGATACTGAAGAATTTTAGCCCAGATTTGGGACCGAACGACGTATTGACCGGCGGTCAGTTCTTTGCAGTGCTCCGGCTTGTCTGTCACGCCCAGTCTGGTGCAATAGTCGATGACTCTCTTGTGTTCGTGCAAGGTGAGCATCTGAGGCGGCAACAAGGGATTAGAACTGACGAAAGACCCCCTCTGCCAGCCACTCCAGAGCCCGCTGCACGCCGCAGAGCGTCTATGAAATCCGTTCCCCCGCCTCCACCGCGTCATCCATCCGAAGCCGCAACCGTTACGCCATCCGCCCCACGTCCCGTACCACCCATCCCGAGCCCCAACCCCTTCACCCGCTCACAGTCCAGCCCTGCATACCCCTACGCTGGCACACCGCCGCCAGAACAACATGTTCCAGACCAACCAGCGTCGTCGAACCCTTTCCGCAAGTCGCTCACGCAGACACAGCCACCCTCGCGCCCGCCATCTCCACGGAAACCCACCGGTCACTCGATCTCCTCCGCGTCCTCAACCTCTTCTACCACATCAAATCCACGCCAGTATGCTCTCTCCCCTCCGTTGCCACCGCGCAAGCCCTCAGCCGCCGCGTTGCTCCCGCCACCGCGGCATGCTTCGCTCACCGCGACCCCATCGAGTAAATCACGCACGACCGCACCCCTAGCGTCGTCAAAAAGCTCCATTGCTTCCTTTTCCCTGACAACCCCTTCCCTCCCACCCCCGCCAAAGCCACCGAAGCCGCCCCAAGCGACCTCGCCATTGATTAAGCAAAGCCTGCAGGCTGCAAAAGGTGCGAAGAGTATCAAGGAGGTGATGGACGGTCTGAGCAAGGAGCGGCGCTGGGAGGTTATCAAGAAGAGCGGCGCGGGCGCGAACAGCAGCGGGGGCGCGAACAGCGGTGGAAGCGCCAGCGCCGGAGAGAGTCGGACGGCGAGTCCGCCGCTCTCTTATCACGACGTCGCAGCCGCGGGGATCAGGCGCACCTCATCTCCCTCGTCCCTCTCGTTATCTGACTCTGACTCACCCGAAAATACGCCACCGCAGCTGCACACGCATACTGCCACGCCAAACCAGCTCACACCGCAGTTCCCATTCGCGCACGTCGTCACGCCCGGGACGCCCATTTCGCCCCCCCGATCCACTCACTCCCCTTTCTCACCATCTCAAGCCACCTTCCCCAACCCCCGCCGCAGCAAATCGTTGCACCATCCGAGCCCTGCGTCCTCTGCGTCTTCCTCGCCTACCCAAGGTCCCCCGATCCCGCCGCCCCGTCGCCGTCGTCCCGAGAGCGTGCAGTTCGGCAACGGGAACGCTAGCGAGGGATCGCCGTTTACCGGATCACCCACCCACACGCGCAAAACCTCGCTCTCTGTTTCACACCCCAGCCCTTCTACGCCGTCGGTGATGGACACGCTGCACCGGACGATTGCAACGTTGCGTCCGGGGCCGGGGTTTGAAAGTGCACGTGTGCGCGCGGAGGGGCGGGTGTGGCCGAGTGGGTATGTCAAGGGGCTTGCGAAAGGCAAAGGGGGCGGGCTGGGAGAGGGGAGGGAGGGTGCTGGAGCGCGGTTGGTGGGGGATTGGGAGGAGGAGGAGCGGGAGCGAGAACGAGAGTATGAGGGTGTTGACGATGGTGATGGTGATGGTGACGTTGACGATGGCGGAGGAGGCACTAGAGGGATGGAGAGGGATGAGCTGAAGATGCCGGTTAGGCCTGACGAGGGATGGGCGGCTCTGTAGATGTGTAGAAATAGATCGCTATGTAACAATGTATTCTTTATTACAGTATCAGTGTCAACGTCGTTATGTGATATGGTTGTTTCTGCGGTCGATGAAAGAATTGAATACATTACCACTTGGATGCAGGGACCCTGTACAGCACGCAGAAGAGAAGAATCTGCTCCTTGAGGTGGCTACATAATAGAAATAGGAAAAATCGAATAAATCTTATTTATGCCTATGATACCATAGCCATTTGCTCCGTTTGCTGCTTGGGAAGGTTGTAGAAATTTACTTTCTGTTAGGTTTTATTTCCTCGTCTAGAAAGCCTTGAGCAATCGATATATTTTCTGGTTGTCTGGTTGTAATCTGTAAATCACAAAGAACTGCTGCACTACACTCCCACTCACGAAATTTCAAGGGAAATATCCAAGGGAAAAATTCAGTGTGACTACAGTGTGACACTGCGTGCCACTCAATGGACATGGCACGATCAAATAAGAGGAAGCGGACGACATCTCCTGTGGCGAGGACGACGAATGATATCAACCCACCACAGCAAGAGTACAAAAAAAGCGACCTAATTTACTTGGATGATGGCAACATAATCCTGATAGCGGAACAGACCGCCTTTCGTGTGCACAAAGGTCTTCTCTCGTATAATTCCGAGGTGTTCAGGAACATGTTTGCTACTGTTCAGGAACCTCCTGGTTCTGAAACTTTCGATGGCCTCCCAATCGTGCAACTTTTTGGGGACAGCAGTGCGGACGTGGAAGATTTTCTAGAAGCAATATACCTGTCTCCGTAAGATGGTTCAAATTAACATGCCAATATGATTTACCTATTTTCCTAGAAATACATATGATAAATTTAGCCGAGTTCCTTGGTTTGGAATCTTTCGAGTGGCAGCAAAATATCTTTGCGAAAGGCTGTCTTCTTTGCTATAACACGATCTTGCCCTTCTTTCCAACTACCCTTGAAGAGTACGATCTACGTCCAAAAGGAGGAGGCCCATTGCCACAGTTTGTGATTCTCCTGTCTCGAGAAATAGGCGAGACGAGGTTTCTTCCAACTGCATTTTATTTGCTACCTTTATATCACGAAAATGAGGAAGAATCTTACAAGACACTGATGTCTGACAATGAAAAAGCCATATACTTTGAAGGGAAACAGCAATTAGCAACCATTTGGCCCAGATTTGTTCAAGAAGAATGGGTGGAGTGGAGCGGATGCACTGATTCTCCAAGGTGTGATGAAGGTTGGAAGGGCCTCTCAGATGACGTTCGATGGCGTGCTCTTTTTCCATGGAATATTTTGCAGCCATATCCACTTGCGGACCTAAAGTTTTACGAAGAGATGTTGTCGGACAAACGCACTGCTTTATGCAAAAAGCATAGAAGGGCCGCCAGGGCACGGGTACGAGAGAAGCGCGCGGAGGTGTGGGATTCTCTTCCCGGGATTTTTCAACTGGGCACGTGGGATGCACTTGCTAAAGAGAACATGGGTGTTATTGGCGCACACGATGATGCTGACCCCCAACCCTGACCAAAGACGAGCCTGTAGAAAGGCTTGAAAAAAAAAAACTCTGTCAGCAATACAATCAACTTGAAACGCTAGGTATATCTAGCGTATTCCAGTTCAAGTTGCAAAGCAGTGACCATTATGTATACAGCACAGCGAAGTTTTGGTCGTGACACGCACTGATATACATTGGCAATGCTTTACCTGATAGAGTGACGATTGTCAGTGGTAGCTGGAGGGGTCAGCCAAAAATCTGAGCATCAAGAGTTGAAGAGAGAAGTATTATAAGGCCAGGACCCTATGCATTATGCTTAAGGTGTGGAGATAAGCAATGGGATGCAAAAATGAATCACTTGAATGTCCCACGGTATATCCCTGGGATGCCCCGTCTGTCCCGACTCCCGAGCAGTTGCCGGAATGTCCTAACTTTGAGCTACAACTCGTGCAGTGCTCCAAATCAGATAAACCAGGCACCATTTGAGAGCCATCTCTGAGGACATCATGGGAAAATTGTCAAACCTTAGAATGCGAAGACACTTCGTAAAAAATGACTTCGCGTTACATAAGTAGGTGATATCACCTACTGATTACGTGGTTCTGGCAGTGATCTAGTAGGCCGAGTCAACTGAGTCGAAACTGGATCCCTCATCTCGTACTAGAGGAGAGTTGTACCAAATCCATCAGTGTCATGTTTAAAATCCTCAAAAGAACTTAGGATATATCAGTGATATTGATATTACAGCGCTCAATGCTTATCAAGTGTGGAGTCAACTCAGTCGAGACGATCCCGCAACAATCCCTAGCCTCCGCAGAATCGTGAAGTCCACGGTGTCAATAGATATATCACGGTAGCTAGAAAACAAAATTTTCCTTCGCTATCTTTCCTTTTTCACTAATGCAATCTGTTCCGAGCCTTCAGGCCATACTGGATGCCACGTGCGTATGACTATCCCACTGTCATGGGGTTTCTAACACTACATTAGCCTAGATAATACTATTTTGAATTTTATTCTCTACTCCTCTCTAGGTCAGATGATATGATGCCTCAAAAAATTAGTGTCGATTCATTGATCGACCGTGACGCAGTCTTATTCGTTTATGACCACATTCTTTCTATTTCGCGGGAGATTGGGATGATTTGGCAGAAGAAATTCAGGCTGACATCGGCTCTCTACCTGACCACACGCTACCTTCCTTTACCTCTACTTGCAGCGGGAGTGATACCTTCGATTCCTGATAATAAAACGGTTAGCGGACAGTATTTACTCAATCCTGACTCCATATTGAATCTTTCTTTTCTGCAGTGATGTACAATTATGCCCGGTTGTATCATGAAAATGCTTACTCACAATAGGTGTTTGGTTATCACTGTCACAACCGGTGCATCCTCCGTGTTGTCCCGAATAGCCATTACACGTCAGTCCGTCGCTACGTGGATATTATAGCATTGACCATCTTATAGTGGCGCTGACTGCTCAAATGTATGCCATATACAATCGCAATCGTATCATTCTCGTGGGTTTCGGACTCTTGGGGCTGTCGATGGTTGTTCTTGATGGAGTATGTCATTAATAGTGGCATCATATTGTGTGAGGTGGTCGCTGAATTTACATATTCTATAGCTTGAGCTGGCCTCTCAGGATTGCACCCCCAATGGAGGACATGCATATCACTTGTGAGCCCATTTCCGCGGCATAAAGCAGCCCCCATTCAGTTTGCCCCACAGACGTGAGCAATATTGGGTCCCGTGAATGCATTGGAATATGACCTTGCGTTATCTCCAGGCAAACTGCTTGCCACTATATCTCAACTCATTTTTGCCACTTCAACAATGGTTCTGTCGGTGTATAAAGTGTATGAAATCATGGTGAGATATGAAAATATCAGAAGCAATATCACGGAACCGAGATTCAAGTTGACGATACTTCTTCTCATCGAAAGTGCGCGATTATCTTCCATCTTTCTAGTTCATTTATACCGCATGAAATCTAACTGACAGCATAGGTTCACGAAGGCTGTTGGTGCTAATTTTGATGTGTGATCTGTTACTCATTGCAGTATAGTGCCATATGCTGTCTCATGATTGTCGGGACACTCCTTATATTGGTTTGTGTTCCTGCACAGACTAAAACCTTAGCTGACACTTCTTCTAGCTTCCTCCCGTGAGATTTGCAGCTGAGTCTTTTATCTCGTGTCTAACACGGCCCTCTAGGGGAATATCAGAAACTTCGCCAGCCCTTACCTGCTTCCGTGAGCATACGCCAGACGTTCCAAAGCTTTACTTGACCAGTCAGTATAGAATCGAGGCAATCCTCGTCTCCCGCCTTTTATTGGATTTATGTGAACTGGGGCACAGAAACGACAACTTGACGACGTCCCAGGTGTTCACCACCCTTCCGCTGGAAGCCGATAAGGCATACACCCCAAACGGTGCAAGCGATTCCGTTCAAGTCGATTCCGACGCATCACACATGATGGACGTGGGTCCCCCGTTCGATAATGACCCACAGGGACGGGAATATCCCGGGAGGGCAGAAGTCAGCGTCAAGGAACTCAGTGAGATGGAAATCGATATTTATGAGGCGTGTCCTCGAGGGACACTCACAGAAATAGTGTGAAATTCGCTCCTCACATAGTGATTCACGGCATTTAGTGAAGATGAAAGTACTTCTCCCTCAAATTATCCTAGTGTGCATACAAAATAGATGATCGTCCAAGAGTTCTGTGTTCTCGAGTGCACCTGTCATTAGCAAGTCTCAGGAAGCTAGCCAACAGAGCCTGACAACGCTGATATCAACTTCCATCACCGAAGACAAGAAATTTTCGACATGAGAGGGCAGCAAAAGTGCTGCTTCTGTGACGGTGTGGTTCCTCTCTGAGATGATCTTAGAGCGCAGTTTGTTGGCCAATCGAAGGAAACGATGTAGTTGAGGGAACATCAGACCGTGCCCAAGAGAGGGATGTAACAAGAATCGGTTCAAAATGACACCCATGAGCATGATGATATCAATTGTGCAGCGCAATGGCACAAAACAGGAAAACGGCTCTAATTTGTAGAGCATACACATCATACGTGTCCATAAAATAGATGGATACAGCACGAAGGGGTGCTCTCTACCTTTTAGATCTCACACTGGAGGCCAGTGAACAATTCCGAAGGGCTGAAAGTGTTGAGTGAATAAAACAGACAATAACCGTTAGTGGCTATGCCGCAGCGCTGCAGACTTGTAAGTTAGGCTAAAGAAGTGCATGGGGTTAGCCTTTGCAGCTCAGAAAACATTGGAAATTGCATACACTAAGTGACACCTTGCCTGGGCTGCAGGTAGTTGAAGGCCAGAAGGGCTGGAAGGTGTGCGCTCAAGGGCTTCAGGTAGTCGTCAGTAACTAGAAGCCTGAAGGGTTGAGCACTTACCTGGAGACCATTGGACCTTTAGGGCTTCAAGGCTGCGGAAGTTCTACAGACCTCGTAGGAACTGAAGCCCTTCCCTAGCTTTGACAATGCTGCCACAACTCTTCAGGGGTTCGGAAGTGCCGGAGGAACTGAAAGCCTGAAGGGTCAAGCACTTACCTTTGGACCTTTGGACATTTTAGGGCTTCAAGGCTGCGAACGTTCTACAGACCTCGTAGGAGCTGAAGCCCTTCCCTTTGACAACGCTGCCACAGGGAAAGGGACCGACAGCAGATGTTTAGTACTCCAGGATTTTCGTGATCACTGAAACCGGGCTGAGAGGATGAGTCGTGGTGGAGTAGTTCACAGCCACCCGTCCTTTCGAGAATGCGCCTGGAGACCTGTGACCCAAAGCTGCACCAAACCCGCAAATGCTTAACCGCAGGGGGACCCGCTCAACGCCGACCCGTGTCCCTATCGGAAGCGCCGGATTTCCGTCGGAAACGTGGCCCGAACCCTGCCATTCCTACGAGAACCGGGAAACTTACTACCCAGGACACGCCACACAAACTCTGCATTGTCTGAAACCATTGCGACAGATCTGCCATCAAAGAGGCACTAAATTTCCGAACCATGAAGAAGTGCAATTCATTTCATGCATTCCTTTTGGTGTGATTTTGCTCGGTGCACGCTTGTTAGCGTGATGCGTAAGTCACGAGCCGCACGGTGAGTTGGACCCTTCTACCCAGTGAAGCCAGGATGCCAGGAATTCTGGAACACCCTGTGTGACCGCCCCCCATCTCCGGTCTTGCCTGTATTACTCAGAGTCCTTGTAATACAGGCGAGCCATCGGCACGCATTGAAAGTTACTTGTCAGCGAATGAATCAAGCAGTGGCAATAGGGTCGAATACAAAGGTACACTCAGTGAGCAGACCCACGTTTGCGTTGACTCCTCTAGATCAGATTTTCCAGATTGCATGTGAAACGAAAAGGGGCTCACTGCGGTGGTGTTCAACGAGAACTATTTCGGTTGTGCCCAAACTTGTGGGGTTTGTGATATTTAGAATAATTCAACGGCTTCGCTTTGCCATCAAGCGGATGGCTCCTTTATAAAGGCAGCCCGAGCTAAACGCCAAAACACACTGACTCGCTACCTCCCATCGCATCCAGTTCCTCTACACTGCTCGTCTCTGCTGCAATCCTCACGAGTTTAAAATGTCCCCGTGGAACACAGTTTTGAAAGCACTCGCAGTGGCGATTGCCATATATCCCCTGCCGGGTACGCCAACGAGGAGCTTTGTTGATGTATCTCAGAGAGATGTTGGCCAGTGCCCCAACATTACTATAGGCACGGTGACCAACTCATCCTCACCATTTGGGCCTCCTTTCAGTACTGCTCTGTCACCTTTCTCCATCCCCGCTTCATCCGATCTTGTCTTCTTCGAATCCCGTGGCTCGTTCGACAATCTCTCCTCAATCACTTTCGAACTTTCAGACAACCACACGGACACTACAGACATCATTGTCGATGTCGTTATTGGTTTTTATAACACTGCAGCACTTGATCGCGCCAAAGTGTGTCGCCTTGCAGGCGGTGAGGGCCTTGGCTTTTTTGTAAGCTTTACGTTGGTTGCCCTCTGTCCGAGCTGACATTCGCATTTTAGACACCCTTTGCTAACGGGACGATGGTACCATTCTTCGATAAGGTTACGTTTACTGTCACTGTCATCCTGCCCAATACGGGTTCTACGTTGAATATCAATGCCCTCAAAACTAACATGGGGATTTGGTTCCACCACATCACCTCACTTGGGAACGACGTCATATTCGGATCCTTGTCTTTTAATACCACTGATGCCCCAATTAAGTCTGACGTACGTTTGTTTATTATTTATTATCCTCTATATGAAAACTTATCTGAGGACTGGTTGCCAGTCTGTCTCTGCAGTTTTAGCCAATTTTACTACCGTGAATGCTGAGATCAGCGGCTCATACAACATCTCCAATTCGCTCGGTATATCGACTGTAAATTCACCTATTTTCGTAAACATTCTTATGGAGAACGCCGACGGTAACAATCCTACGACGGTTTCACTTGAAACACTGGATGGGTGAGTTTCCTAATTTTGCTATTACTTTTCTATCACATTTCTAAATTACTTTCATCATACTTGTCAGGGACATTCAAGCACCTATCACAATAGTCTCTACCAGCACATCTGGATCTCCTGCAGCTTTCTCTGTTTCAGCAAATACGACCAATAGCCCATTGAACGTCTCTTTCTCTGACACCCCTACTTCACCCTTTCCCCGCTTGGCATTCGTCGGACAGAATTCCAACGGACTTACCAACGTCACATTGCCTGCTACCTATGAAGGTTCCATCTTACTTTCCAGCGTCATCTCCCACCCGATCCTCACGTCAAATCCGAATACCACTGATCCAAGCGGACAAGGTCGAACCAGAACAATAGACAGCCAGATATTGCCAAACGGGTCTCTTTCTGCACAAGTGCAATGGGGAAATGATACTGGGAATGGTACAGTGGTTGTCACGACCGCAATTTCTCCCAACACGGTCCAGCTGCTTTGAGTACTCAACTATTCTCATAGCGTCTCGGTGATTCCCATCATCGACGTAGATAGGGGCCCTGAATATAAGCCTTCCTAGGAGTACCAATATCTCAGGAAAAAAATTCTACAGTGAAATGTAGGACTGACTATATAGAATAATAATATAGAATAATATTGTACTGTGGCGTCGATCTGCTCCAACGTGTCAGTGTCCTTACTTAGTGAATCGGTGCTAGAGTTACCATGGTTCCAGCAAGTACACTCATTTATATAATTGAGCATTGAGCCCTCACCCCTACCTCCTCTGCCATTCTCTTCGACTGCAATAACACCTTTGTCCTCTCCGAAGACTTCGCCTTCACTGCTTGTGCTAACCAAAATGCATACTACACCGGTCCACAGCTCATGCGTGACTTTGTTGGGCAAAACTTCCGTGGCGGCCTCAGGGCTTTGCAGGCACGGTACGGCTTCATGCTGGCCGGTGAGGAAATGGAGTATGGGGGAGAGATGGAATTATAAGGGCCTTTGAGAGGGAATTGGTGCCATGCAAGCGGGTGAGGGAGGTGTTGAAGGATCTGATGAAGCAACCAGTGGAAGGGACACCATCAATACCAATCATGGCAGTTATGTCCTCCTCTGCACCTCCATCTATAAAATTGTGTTTGACACCTTCCCCCAACACACATATTCAGCAGTGCCTCCTCCCTCCCCACCCTCACGTCCAAGCCTGACCCCACCATCTACCTCTATGCCAGTGTCCAGCTGTGCTGCACCCACCATGTGTGTTGCAATCAAGGATAGTGGGGGTGGGACATTGAGTGTGGTGAGGGCGGGGATAAGCATATGTGGGGTGTGATGATTGGATATGTGTCTGCAGCATGTACTTGTATTTCAACAGAAATACGACATGTCATTAGTATATTCATAACCAACATACAATTTGTAGTTAAGTGCTAGTGTGTAAAATCAATCTTTTCCTTTGGTACCACATCCTCAATAGCTTCCTCCAACAGGTTATGGGCCCCATGTTCTAACACTAAGAGGATATATCTACATATCAAGTGAAAATCAAGGTCAAGCTCCCAAAGAGCACTCTAAACCATGGTTGGCTTCAATTCTTCAAAAAGAAACTTTGATGACCTCATGGGAAACCCAAGCAACTATACTACATGGAGCAAATGCATGGAGTCATACTGTTATAAACTAGATTTCCTCTCGTCAGGATATTGAAATTGTTGGGCTGTCGGGATTTGGAGTTTGGGATCAGAAACGTATGGACATCAGCTTCAACTTAGAGGTTGCGCCCTCTTAGATCCTTCATGTCCTGGTATTTCAGAGAATTGGAATATCAGAGAGGTTGGAGATGTTGGAGGATGGAAGGGATGGATAAGACTTAGGATGGAGATGAGAAGATATCAAGTCAAGGTAAATCAATATTCAAACTGAGGAACAAGTACATGCAAGAGTTGTATATAACGAATAGATACGGTCTGAGTCGGAAAGATATGAAATGCAGAAATCTGAAACAGAACAAATATGGGATCGGAGGTAAGGATGAATATGGATATAAGACTGAAGATGAAGGTCTTGATAGGAAATGACTAAATATAGATGGAACAGGGATAAGTAGAATGGGTGGAGCAAATCAGAAAACATATTGGAAATGTGAATCAGAATGTGTCAGAGAAAGGCAGAAAAGGTGGGAATGAATCTGGGTTCTAACAGTCTCTCCTCCTTAAGGCTGAGCCCTCAAGGCCTAAGATCAGCATGGGAAGTTTGGTTTGGTGATTAAGCAGGACCTCTAATGTGATATATAAGAGTGACAGATGGGTTTTAACTTGCCAGACTTCTGATCCTCTTGTTCCTACTCCCCTCTAAGCTCAATGTCGATGCCACCAATTATCTCGATTGAAGATCTCCTTTCTGAAGACAAATTGGGATTGGAAAACGATCTGGAGGCACAGATTCACGAGATTTTGGAGTTGAAAAAGGAAGTGGTGGGGAAATTAGAGCAGAGGAAGTCAGAGCAGAAAAAAGTGGAAAAAGATGAGAGAAAGGCTGAAAAGGAAATGGAGGAAAAGATTTGGAGAAGGAAAAGTGATGTGGTGGATGGAACCGTTACTTGTTGGAAAGTGCACCAGTCTGTGTTGAATTGGATTGGGCATGAAAAATATTACTGCGTGGGATGTTGGGTTTGGGATTTATTCTGTTCGCCAATAACGGATGGAATGAACAGGGCATGTGATGAATGCACAAAGGATGGGAGGGTATGCCATTGACCAGGAGAATAGGGATTTGTGGAAGAAGTTGCAAAAGGTGTGGAGGTGGGAAATGAGGGAACAGCAGAGTTGCTGTTGAAGGTTTGTGAATTGCGGAAATCTGTGGATCATCATGTGAGTTCTATGTGGGAACACACCAAAGAGACGCAGATTCTAGCTGGGTGGGTGCAACAGATGGTTCAGCATCAGGAGCGGGATTTGGAAGTAAGGATGAGGGAAATGGAAAGGGATGAAATCTGGGAATCGGAATCAGAAAATTGAATTGGAAATAAGCAGAAAAAGGAGGTGAAATTTCTTGGAACAGGCGGAAAATGTAATTAGAGACTTGAACATGAAAACATAGGGAAAATTGGAAAAAAGAAAAGTTAAGGTGGGATTGAACTGGGTTTATCAGGATATGCCTTATGAAAGTCTTCAATGATTTCTGAAGCGTTGCCTAATTCTGTAGTGGGAATCCATGAAGTTTCTTCACCGGTACCTTGATAGCCTGTCCAGCACACCAAGTACTGTAACTTGCAACATTGGCAGTTGTCTATCTTGGAGTCCAGAATTTCATCAATTTTATATTCAGGTTCGCCTTTGATAAAGACTGGCAGAGGCAGAGGCTGTATTTATTTTTTGGAATTTTGTTCAGAATCACAGGTTCTAGCATGGAGACATGGAAAGATGGATGAACAGCACACATACTGTCAGGTAAACGGAGAATAAAGGCTCAATTACTGGTACCTGCAGGTGCGATGATTTCAAAAGGTCTGAGGTTGTTAGATCCCAGATCTGACTTCCGCTGTTCTGATGTTTTCCACATCCTGATAAGCCCTTTCCGCTTACTTCCGATATGACCCATTTATCATTCTCAGTCACGATCCTATTTTACTTCTCCCCATACGTCTTATCTTGATCTCTGTATTCACCCTGATTTCAGAACTCCGTATCGCACCCTTATCTTTCCATTTCCGATTTCGGAATTCTGCATGTTCCTTTAAATACGCTTTCCTTGCTCAAGCCTTCCTCAGCTTATATATCTGGTTACATCTCATTACATTTTCAATATACCTCATTATATCTTGTTACATCCTCATTACATTCCTATTACATCTTCATTGCACTTCGTTATATCTGGTTAAACCTCGTTATCTCGCTACAACCTGCGCTATCCTTCTCATCTGTAACAAGCCGTAAAATCCTTCAATCCTTATCCCGATTATTCCAATTATCCTGATTACTCTGAATTCCGACATTTTTGGCATTTGAAACCCATTCTTTGATTAAACTCACTTTCCCATAAAGCCAAAACCCTTACTCAATATTTATTTATCGTTAACCCTACCCCCTCCTGTATTTGGTTATTCCAATCCTGAATATCCGAAATCCCTCACTCGTCTCTGATAAGTGTTAATGTACTATTTGTCACTGACCCTTTCTGAGTAGACCCGATCATCGGAACCCCGATACATCCATCCGGTCTCAATCCGAAATACCAGGGCACTAGAAATCCAAGAGGGCGCAACCCACAAGTTGAAGCCAACGCCTGTATAGATCAGTCTTCAGATCTCCGATTTCCAACTCATTCGATATTCCATGCATTTCCAAATATCGTGACCCTGATTTCGGTCAAGGAGAGTTCTGGCCCACCTTGCATCCAATCTGGCACCATAACAGGTATTTTTTGGTGAGCTTCTTTGAAGGTCAGGTTGTATGGAAAAATTCAGCTTGACAAAGACTTTGTTGCCCACTTTGAAGTCAGAAGCTGGGGAATGTTTCTTGTTTGTGGGTTCCTCATATTGGGATTGCATGTTGGAAATTCTTTTTTGGAGTTCTTGGTGGAGTTCGTCTAAGTTGACTGCAAAGTCTTTTGCAAGTGCGGAAATGAGGTTGTGTTCAGGATGTATGGAAATGTCGGGATTGTAGCTTTTGTTGGCAAAGAACAGAGAAACTCCTGTCATTATGTTTGGAGCATTGTTATAGGCAAATTCTGCGATCGGAAGGAGTTCAGCCCAATTGTCCTGTTGATAATTACAATAAATGCAGAGATATTGCTCAAGGGTCTGATTTGTTTGTTCGGTCTGTCCATCGCCTTTGGGGTGATAACACTGGGGGCATGAGCATATTTTTAGTGTAAAAAATGTGATAAAAATGCTTTTTCCTTACAGATGATTCATTCACTGTTCTGGTTGAAAAATCTCCCAAAAATGCTGCTTTTTTATCAAGTTTTAGGACCTGAAAATCTGGTACATACTTCACATTTCTAGGCATGGGAAATGGATGTAAAATGTGAGAAATAATGAATTTACTCATTGATTTCATGCCACAAAAATGCAAGGACAATCTTGGTTTTCATAGACATTTTCAACAGAAAAGAACCAAAATTTATCCAAGATTTCATAGTAGAAAAAAGGTGAGAAAATTAGTAAAATATATGAGATTTTCATGAGATTTTTCAAAACTATTAGCCAATGAATAATCCAACATTTTTCTTTAGTTTTTGCAAGGAAAAACCTGATGGATAAGAGTTTATCCCTTGGATAATCATTCACCCATAGGCAATATATAACAGGTTTTCTGAACCGAAAAGGCAATGAAAAAGTCAATGGATAAGAGTTTATCCCTTGGATAATCATTCTGCCATAGGGGGGTAAATGTTCTGCCTATGGCAGAATGATTATCCAAGGGATAAACTCTTATCCATTGACTTTTTCATTACCTTTTCAGTTCAGAAAACTTGTTATATATTGCCTATGGATGAATGATTATCCAAGGGATAAACTCTTATCCATTGACTTTTTCATTACCTTTTCAGTTCAGAAAACTTGTTATATATTGCCTATGGGTGAATGATTATCCAAGGGATAAACTCTTATCCATTGACTTTTTCATTGCCTTTTCGGTTCAGAAAACTTGTTATATATTGCCTATGGGTGAATGATTATCCAAGGGATAAACTCTTATCCATCAGGTTTTTCCTTGCAAAAACTAAAGAAAAATGTTGGATTATTCATTGGCTAATAGTTTTGAAAAATCTCATGAAAATCTCATATATTTTACTAATTTTCTCACCTTTTTTCTACTATGAAATCTTGGATAAATTTTGGTTCTTTTCTGTTGAAAATGTCTATGAAAACCAAGATTGTCCTTGCATTTTTGTGGCATGAAATCAATGAGTAAATTCATTATTTCTCACATTTTACATCCATTTCCCATGCCTAGAAATGTGAAGTATGTACCAGATTTTCAGGTCCTAAAACTTGATAAAAAAGCAGCATTTTTGGGAGATTTTTCAACCAGGACGATGAATGAATAATCTGTAAGGAAAAAGCATTTTTATCACATTTTTTACACTAAAAATATTCTCATGCCCCCAGTGTAACCAGAAGTGAAGTGGAGATTCATGTCTAGCACCTTTTCGAGTGTGTGGAAAAATGAAGACACAAATGCTGAACCTCTATTGGAGGTGACGTGGGTTGGAACACCATGTTTAGAGAAGACGTGGAGAACCGAGAGTTGAGTGAGCATTGGAGAAGTGACCATCGTGACTGTCAGAATGAATATGGCTTGTTTTGTGAGTCTGTCAATGATAACAAGAATGCTGTCAAAGCCCGATGAAAGCGGAAGTGGCTCAATGAAGTCTAAGGATATGGAATTTCATGGTCATGGTGGAATCAGTAAATGCTTAAGGAGTCTGTAAGGCCAATGATCGCATACATGTTGTACAGGAGTTGACATAGGAAATCATGAAGTCATGGAGTTTCAGCCATGTGTATTCACGTTAGATATTGCTAAGTGTCTTGTGTTGTCCAAAATGTCTGGAGATTTGGTGATCATGCAGATATTGTAGAATGTGGAGTCAGAGATTGTTAACATCGGGAACGTAGATTTGGTTGTTGATTTTTGACTGACCATTGGGGTGTTGGGGAATTTGTGGGATAGTCAGGGATTGCAGGATCAGAGGAAATGGATTGTTGGATTTCTTCATGAAGTTTCTTGGAATCTATAATGGTAACTGCATGAAGAACTGTGACGTTAAGGGAGGTGGCTTGGAGGGATGATGTCAGCTGTTTGTTAGTGAAAACCAGGTGGAAATTGTGCAGATTAACACTGGCATAGTTGCTACTCCCCTCTTTAAAATAGATGTCCCATTGTCTAGTTAAAGAGTTGAATTTTGTTCTGAGTTTTCTGGGTTGGAATCAGATAATGAGGTTAAACTGACATAGGTATTCCGACCATAGGACTTGTTGTTGGGTTAAAAGCTTGGTCATGGCGAAACATTCAAGGTTTTTGTGATCAATTACAACTTTGATGGTGGAACCAAAACCTTTGAGGTAATGCTGCCAAATCTTGAAAGCTTCAAAAATTGTGAGTAATTCCTTGTTGTGAATGTTGTAGTTTAATTCCAGGGTGGTGAAAGTCCTAGAATGAAAAGCTACAGGGTGAATTTCGCCATCTTACAGAAATAATGGAGAGGATTGCCACAAGGGTGTACACTAGGGAGATCTCAGAATTTGTTGATTAAACAAATGGTCAAACAAACACATAACAAATAACACTTTTGTTCAAGATTTGTACAAAGGCCACACTCTAAACAAAGGCATAAATTGGTCCACATTTTGAACCACTAACAAATATTGAAGAAATATGACCCCATGTATCATTAAGATTTGTTTAGACCCAAAAGATAAAGTTTGTTCAGATTTTCACCACAATGTGTCCAACTGTCAAATGTGGCATTTGTTTAAGTCTGAAAGTTACAGATTGATTAAACTTCCAACCCAATTTTGAGTGAAAAGTGAGGAAAAACTTTGATCATTATGTAAATTTCAGGCTTAAACAAATGCCACATTTGGCAGTTCAACAAATTGTGGTGAACATCTGAACAAAATTTATCTTTTGGGTCCAAACGAATCTTAATAATACATGGGGTCAGATTTCATCAATATTTGTTAGTGGTTCAAAATGTGGACCAATTTATGCCTTTGTTTAGTGTGTGGCCTTTGCACAAATCTTGAACAAAAGTGCTATTTGTTATGTGGTTGTTTGACCATTTGTTCAACCAACAAATTCTGAGATCTCCCTAGTGGTAGTTGGAAGCATCGGTTGGCAATTGGGAATCCAATGTGTAAGAATTGGATCTGTGGTGAAGGCTTTCTTAAGTGTTTCAAAGGCTTTCCAACACTCATTGGAAAAATTCCAAGTTATGGATTTTTGGGTTATTCGAGTAAGAGGAATTGTGATGTCAGAGTAATTATGAATGAAGCGTCAGTAAAAGTTCATGAAACCTAGGAAGGATTGGATGTCTTTTACTTTTCGTGGTTCAGGCCATTCTTGAATTACTTTGATCTTGTTGTCTGCCATTGAAAGTCCTTCAGGGGAGAGCATGTGTCCAAGATATTCTACCATAGTCTTGTGAAAATCACATTTGTTGGATCTTGCATAGAGTCAGTTTTTTTGGAGATGTCGGAGAACCTCGCAGACATGTTCTCAGTGTTCTTCCAGATTGTTGGAATAGACTAGGATGTTGTCCAAATAGATGAGGACGGGAATGTTGAGCATGTCGCCAAATATATCATTAAAAATCACTGAAAAGTGGCTGGTGCATTAGTGAGACCGAAGGGCATAACATGCCATTTGAAGGAACTGTATTGGTGTTAAGAGGCCGGATTGGACATGAGGGTCGGATTTGGTCGGAACTCTCCTTGACTGAAATTGGGGTTGTGATATTTGGAAATGCACGGAATATTGGATGAGTCGGAGATTGGAGATCTGAAGACTGATCTATACAGGTGTTGGCTTCAACTTATGGGTTGTGCCCTCTTCAATTTCTAGTGCCCTGGTATTTCAGATTGAGACCGGATGGAGGTGTCAGAGCCCTGATGATTGGGTCTATTTGGAAAGGATCAGTGACAAATGGTGCATTAAGACTTATCGGAGATGAGTGAGAGATTTTGGATATTCGGAATCGGAATAACCAATATGGGAGGGGATAGGGTTAATGATAAATGAATATTGAGCAAGGGTTTTGGCTTCATGGAAAGCAAGTGTAATCAATGAATGGGTCTTGAAATGTTGAGAATGTTGGAATTGGAGTAATTGGAATAATTGGAATAAGGATTGGAAGACTTTAAGGCTTGTTACTGATGAGGAGGATATCGTGGGTTGTAACAAGATAACGAGTTTTAATGAGATATAGCGAAGTGCAATGAAGATGTAATAAAAAATGTAATGAGGGTGTAACGAGATGAAGTTGTAACGAGAATGTGATGAGATATATAAGCTAAGGAAGGCTTGAGCAAGGAAAGCATATTTAAAGAAACATGCGGAATTCCGAAATTGGAACGGAGAGATAAGGGTGTGATATGGAGTTCCGAAATCAGGGCAAATATGGAGATCAAGATAAGATGTACAGGGAGAAGTAAAATTAGGATTGTGACTGAGAATGATAAATGGGGCATAATGGAAATAAGCGGAAAGGGCTTATTGGGATGTGGAAAATGTTGGAACAACTGAAGTCAGATCTGGGATCTAACAGTACCTCCCTTTTAAGGCTGAGCCCTTGAAGGCCAATTCCACTATTGAATGTTTTGGGAAGTTTGGGCATCGGTTATCCATAAAGGCTGAGATCTTGGATTGGATATATATAGGGGAAACGGTTCGTGGAAGCGCAAAAATGTTTTGACTCCCCACCACCACCACTACTTAAAAATGCCACCATGTACTAGGTCGCTGTCTCCTACCCACTCCATTATTGACATCAGCTCTGGCGAAGAACTCACCACTGAGGTGAAGGAATATGAACAGAGAAAGGTGGAGGAAAAGCAGGAACAGGATCGGAAGGAGAAGGAACATCGGGATTGGAAAGAGCAGGAGGATTGGGATCAGAGGATGAAAGAAAAGGAGGATGACAATGGGCAACAAAAGGAGGAAGCCGACCGAAGGGAGGAGGTGGATTGACGGAAGGCCGAACCGACACGAATGGTGCAGGAGGAGTTGAGGCGAGAGGAAGCCCGACTCAAGAATTTGTCGGTAAGTCGTTGTTTTTTGTATGCAAATGATTGATTTTGATGGAGGAATGGGACTAGCCGGAGAAGGCCGATCGCAAATGGAAAGCTGACCGGTATCCGACAGGTACATTGGAAAACACCGGAGGCCAAAAACATCGCCTCGATGACGTATGGTCAGAGGCCGACAAGTACAACGATCGATGTATCCTTTTTCGGATTGCGGGGTTTAGAATGTGTCGACGAGGAATGGAAAGGCAGAAAATCACAGAAATGGGCATGTGTCCAGTGCCAGATCGACTGGAAAAAGTGCACCAAGCTGGGCGATGCAGATTTCGCAGTAGAAATGGCAGGCAAGTCATCATTGTCGGTGCATAGGCAGGGTTGGGTGGAGAATGCGGAAGTGGGGCCAGGACTGGTGACAAAAAGACGTTGGGTGGAGGTGGTCGCAGATTGCAAAGCTGGGGTGGTTTCGGGGAAGGGCAAAGGCAAGGAGCAGGGATGGAGGACAATGCAGAGGATGAGGCAGAGGATGCAGGGCTTGCGGCAGAAATCCATGGGCTCTCCAAGACTATACACAGTCTCACAAAGTGGCTCTGTTACAATGTGGAGGGGATGGTGGCCTTCAACAATACATTGAAGACGTCACATAAGATCACCAAAATCAAGTACAAGTTCCAGAGAAAGCAGTGGGAGGCATACCATGGGACTTGGAGTTGGATGCCGGGTCAGGAAATGATGCGGAAAACATCAGGCCACAACCTGAACTGGTGAAGGAGTCAGCGAAGGGGAAGGGCAAAGTGAAAGAGGCAGACGATGACAGAATGGACGTTGATGTTGTTCCAGAGGTACTGGAGAAGGGGGTTCCAGAAAAGGTGGAAATTGCCAAGGAATCAGAGAAGGAGATTCCAGAGTTACCAGAGAAGAAGATTCCAGAGGTCCCAGAGAAGAAGATTCCAGTAGAGGAGGAATTTGCCCAGGAGCTGGAGGTGGACATCAGCGAGAAAATGGCGGATTCGGAAAATGTGGCTTTGGACAGGCCAGCTGAGGAGGAAGTGGGAAAGATGGCAGGGGCTGAGGCAGGTGCCAATGTGCCAGAAGATGATATGATGCAGTAGATAGAGGTTGAAAAATGAATCGGAACAGTGAAAAGTATTATAGAGTAATTCAGAGAAGTTTCGGTAAAGTAATATAGTCAGTTTAAGCAATGAAGTGATTTTAAAATCGGAAGGAATGAAGTGATCGGAAAAACGAAAAAAAAATTGGAAAAGTGGACAATGGTGAATCAAGGATCTTTTAGTTAAGTTAAAGAATATTGGAGGTCAGAGTAGTGTGGAATCAGAGGAAAATCAGGGATCCGACTGGGAATTGGGATTGGACTTGTAAGACATTGTGAAGATGTTCGGAAGAACTGGAAATCTCGGAATGTGAAAGGGCATAGATGTCAAAGAGTTTGTGGAATGTAAAACATTGTAAGGATGAGATGTGGGTGGAAGAGTTGTGTTTGGAAGTTGTTGGAGGAAGTTGGAATAGGGAAGGGGTGATTGGGAAGATTGTTATTAATATGGTGGCTACTCCCCTTTCAAGGTAGACATCCCATCGTCTACATCAAACATTGGGAAGGAGTAGACAAGGTGTCGGAGTATCAGAGATCCACAGGATTTTCAGGTTTTCCAGGAAGTAAGGGTGTTTCTTGGAAATTCCTAGACAATGTGGTCTTGTTGTTGTCCCATTGAAATTGTTGTAATCACAGATTACCAAGAAATTCAGAGAATGTCAGAAGGTTTGAAACTTGAAAAGGAAATGTATCGGGATTTACTGGGATGTTTCGGAACAGATGTTAAAGGAAGAAGAGAGTCAAAGTTTGGGAATAATGAGGTTTGGGAATGTAAACATTGTTTGGGGTGAAAGGAAGAAGCATATGGAAGAGGAAAAGGTGTCGGAAGAGCTGGTGAAGGTACTTGATATTCGGTCTAGAACATTGTGGAAGAAGGGACAGGTATTGTCCTAATGGTTTGAAGAGGTCCAAATCAATTGGAAAACGTAGGTCGGAAAATGTGCAGATGCTGCATTCATGGAAGGAAGGGGTTTAACAATGGCATTTGAGGAAATTCGTTACAAGTTCCAAAGGTGGGTTTGCTGGTTATTGTCCCATGACGTGGAATTCAATATTGGTGACTAGACTTTGGATCGGAGTAACTGTGTGCATCTTGAATAGTCGGATTCAGAAAATCTGGAAGTCAGAGGTCAGAGAACTAAATCTCAGAAATGGAAGGATGTCTTGAAGCGGATTCGGTGTTTGGAGTTTGGAAATTGTCCTGGGGTGTTCTTGAGGAAGTGCAGATGTACTGTGCGGAATGTGTCAGATGAAATCCTATACCTAGAGCCTCGTTAACACGTTCTCAAGGTGGTTCTGGCTTAACTAGATGTAAGGAAAATGATTTTTTCTGTAGTGAGATTCTCTCCCTCTGATAAGACATAATCTTGTCGGAGTACGTAGTGGAATTGATGATTGCTTGTTGGAAAATTGGAAGAATTGAAGTATTTTCCTACTGGAAAGTGCCAAGGTTTCCATATTGTTGTATTGTGAGCTGAGGATTCAGGCATCAACGTTGGATGTTATGGCAAGTTGGAAGATGTCGCAGTGAAGTGGGATTTTTTGGAGATTTGGAAAAATGCAATATTTGCAGGTTTCCAGGGTATATGTCATAGAATTGAATCTTCTTGTTGAGGAGTGCAGAGCTAGGTACTACCCAATACCCTGTCAATCAACAGATTGTAGTGGGTGGGTTAGTGGTGTTCCAGCACATCGAAACAATTAGAAACAAGTGGCATTATATGCAATGTAATAACGACTGGGATTTTCACTCGACGGGAGGATATGATTGGCATGAATAGCCTATTGGATGTTGCGACATAATGTGTTGTTGGTGACAGAAAACAGAGACTGGTGGAAAGCAGGAATCCAAAAGGATGATTTTGAAGCATAATGATCAGTTGAAAATGTTCGGGAGAATGATATTCAGGGTCTTTGGGATTAGAGGTAAGATTAGATGACTTGTAAGGGATTTGGCAGTATTGTCAGAAAGTGGAAAGGTGTTAGGAACATGTGCCAGATTTGATGTCAGACTGTTAGGGTTTGCTGGATTTGACGTTGGGGTCGGATTTGGTCGGAGCTCTCCTTGACTGAGGTCGGTAGTTGCAATATTCAGAAATGCACGGAAATACTGGATGGCTCAGAAGTCGGAGATCTGAAGACTGATCTACATGGGCATTGGCTTCAACTTATGGGTTGTCCCCTCTTGGATTTCTAGTGCCCTGGTATTTTGGATTTTCAACCAGATGGAAATATTGAAATATTGATGGTCAGGTCTACACAGAGTGATCAGTAACAATAGTGCATTGAGAGACTTATCAGGTGAGCGGAAGAATTCAGAGTTTTCAGGGTTTGGAAGGCCAATGTGGGAAAGGTCAAGGAGTAACAATAAATGAATATTGAGCGAGATTTGGCTTTACAGAAAAGCAAGTAGGAATTAAGGAGTGGATGTGTTGGAAGATTGTGATGTCAGAAGTTTATTGGAAATTGGAATTATTTGGAGTTTTGATATAATGATCAATGTATAGGGCGTATACATTTGAACAATATGTGAAGTAAGGTATAGGGAGGGTAGTGCTGTATATATATAGATAGACTTTGATACAGATAAGAATGAGTATGTCTGTCAAAAGAAAAGAGATATATAAGCTAAAGAAAAAGCTTGAGTGAAAAGGCATATTTAAAGAGGTGAACAGAATTCCAAAATCGGAAATGGAGGAGATAAAAGTGCATGATATGGAATCCCGAGGATCAGAATGAATACGGGGATCTAGATGAGTATATGGGGATAGGATCGAAGTAGATTGTGACTAAGAATGATCAAATGGGGGTATATTGGAATAAATGAAAAGGGTGTATCAGGATAAGTGGAAAAGGCTTATCGGAGAATACAGAGATGTCAGAATAACACGGTATTGGATCTGGGATCTAACAGTATCTCCCTTTTATGGCTGAGCCCTCGAGGCTGATTATGTCATTGAGCATCATGGGAAGTTTGGGTGTCCGTTATCCATAAAGGCTGAGACCGCCGATTGAGTATAAATAGGGGAATATGGGGTGATGGAGCGCAAAATGCTTTCTGTCCTGAACCACCACCACCACACTGCAAATGGCTTTGCATGCATCATCTCACCACAATGCATCAGTCATCGAGATCAGCTCTGAAGAGAAGATTACTGTGGAAATGAAGGACTTGGACCGACAGAAGCAACTCCTGGAGGAAAAACTGCAGAGGAGAGCCAAGGTGAAGTGGGAAAGGTGGGAAAAGGCAGAAGTGTGAAGGCAAGAAGAGGCGCAACTGTTGAAGGAGGAGGATTGAAAAAGGAAGGAAAAGGAGGATGAGGATCGGAAAAGGAAGGAAGAGGTAGATCGGAAAAGGTGGTGGGAATATGCGGAGCGTCGGAAAAATGAATCCATGCAGAGCATCCAGGAAGAATTGCGATGGGAGGAGGCCAAAATGAGCAGATTGTATTGGGAAAATTGGTTTTCTGACAGAAAGACAGGATATAGCCGGGCAAAGGTGATCAGGTTTGGAACACTGCGGGGCAGCCTGGGCCTTTGTCAGGGTCCAGGATCAGGCAGAAAAGGCGGATGGTCAACTTGGAATGGTTGGATCTGGAGTCGTTTGTCGACCAGTGCGTTGGTTGTCAGAAACAGGGGTATGAGTGTGTGGAGGAGGACTAGAAGAGGGGGAAATCCCAGAAAAGGGCATGTGTGCGGTGCAGTGGCGATCGCAAGACATGCACAAAGCCTGGGGATCCCATGTTTGTGATGGAGATGGAGGGGAAGACCTTGTTACCAGTGTGGTTTTGGGTGTGGATGGAGAACGTGGAGGCTGGACCAGGGCCTGAAACAAAGAAGCAGAGGTTGGAGTGGGCTGTTTGGGAAGCTGGAGGGTCATTGGGGAGGTTTGCTGACTTGGATATTGGAGTATCGGCAGAGAAAGGCAAAGGCAAGGAGCATGTGTTGGACATCGATTGGGTGGAGGAAGGGTCAGAGGAATCGGGATTTGCAGTGGAAATCCAGGCACTCCGAAAAATGATGCACAACCTCCCAAAGTGGTTAAAATACAACATGGAGGGAATGGCCTCAACGACTCGCTGAAGATGTCGCATTGGATATCAGAGATCAACTACAAATTCCAGAAAAAGCGGTGGGAAATGTACAATGAGATGTTTGCATGGCAACCAGAGATTGAGTTGGAAGGAGAAGTGGAGGAAATGGCAGGGGAAAAGCATGCAGAAATGGAGATGGAGGAGGTATTGGAGAAGGGAAAGGAGAAGGAGTCAGAGAAGGGAAAAGAGAAGGGAAAAGAGATGGAGTCGGAGAAGGGGAGGGAGAAGGAGCCTGATGGGATGGACGTGGACATCATTCTGGAGGCATTGAGAAGTGGAGGTCCTGAGAAGGTGGAAAACGCCGTAGAACCAGAAAAGGAGAATGTTGGTAAGGTGGGGAATCTGGAGAGTACAGATTCAGGAAAAGAAGTCAGAGAGAAGGTGGAAGGGCCTGTACCAGAGGCCAAGGTGCTTGAGGATGAAATGATGCAGTAATAGAAAATGGGAGGAAAATCAGAAGGGGAACAGTATCATAGAATATCTGGAGAATCAGAAAATCAAAAGTAACATAGTTAGAAAATAGAACAGTTTTGAAAATCGGAAGGAAATTGCTAATACTCGGAAATAGGAATAATAGGAAAATCAAGGTAAGGATAGCAAGTGCATGCAAGGATGTCAGTAAAATCGGGATAAGTTGGGATCAGAGTGAATTCCAGACAAGTGGGGCGTAGAATTGGAGTTGGACTTGGTTGCAAGGATGGTTCAGAAGAATCAGAAGAATTGGAAAGTGAGGGTCATGAATGTTGGAAGGATTTTGGGTTTTGGAATGTAAGCAGGGAGTTTATAAAAACAGAATTGAATGTGAAGGAAGTGTTGTTGGAAAATGTCAGTGAAAAGACAAGAGTGATTGAAAGGTTTTGAGGAATGGTGTCAGAAAATTGGCATATGGTTGGAAGGTTGGAGTAGGACTTGTCATTGACGTAGTGGCTACTCCCCCTTTAAGGTGGATGTCCCACTCGTCTACCTTAAAACACTGGAGGAAAAATACAAGGGGATGGAGTATCATGAACTGAAAAATTCCTTGGTAGGGCTTGTTGGCACTTTTGGAAATGTGAATGGAATTTTGTGGAAGGTTCCTGATAAATGGTCTTGAAGTTGTCCAGTTGAAGAATGTTGTAATCACAGATTACCGGAGAAGTCAGATGAGTCGGAATATTGAAAAACATCGAAGCAGTTGTAAGGAATTGGTGAATTGGAAGTTTGGAAGGGTTGGAAATTCTTAATATAAGGAGGAAAATTTTAAAATCGGAAATTTGAGAGCCATAGAACGTTATTGGAAAAAAGCAAAAATGTCCATAATATTGGCATTTGTCTTGGAATATCATTGAGAGGGTAAGAAAGGTGATTGAAAAGGTGAAGTTGTTGGAAGAGATGAGAGAGGAACAGGTTGAGGATGGTGCATTCATGAAGACAAGGGGTTTAACAATGCCATTTGGGAAAAACTCTCATGATTCCAAAGGTGGTTTGTTGGGTATTGTCCCATAATGCAGAAATCGGAAAATGATGACTAGACTGGACTCAGAGTGACTTGTTATGTCGCATCTTGATGTTCAAATTCAGAAAAGTTGGATCGGAAGACTGAAATCTTGGGAATTGAAAGATAGATCCATGAGGAGATTTGTGAGCCAGAATTTGGAAATCATCTTGAAGTATTCTCGAGGAAGTACCAGAGTACTGTGCAGAAAGTGTTGGATGAAATCCTATAGCTAGAGTCTCGTTAATATGTTCTCAAGGTGATTCTGGCTTAACTAGATGTAAGGAAAATGAGATTTCCCATAAGGAGATTCCCTCCCTCCATTGAGATGATCTTGTCGGAGTGTGTAGCAGAATATTGATAGTGTTGCTTGGGTCGAAATCCAGAGGAATTTGGAAGAATCAATGTATCAGATTTTCCTGTGTTGGAAAAATGCCAGGGTTTCCTTATTGCCATGTTGCAAGGTGAATCAAGCGTTTGACGGTGGATGGTTGGCAAGTCAGAGGATGTCGCAGCAGAACGGAGGTTTTCGGAGATTTGGAAAAATGCAACTTATTGCAGGTTTCCAGAGACATGTCATAGGATTGAATCTTCTTGTTGAGGAGTGTGGAACTAAGTACTACCCAATGCCCTGTCAATCAATGGATTGTAGTGGGTGGGTGAGTGGTGTTCCCAGCACATCAGAACAATCAGAAGCAAGTGGCATTATACACATTGTAATAATGACTGGGATTTTTGCTGGATGGAGAACGTGATTGGCATGAATAGGCCTACTGGATGGTACAACATGTGATGTCATTGGAAAAACAGAGCGGATACCTGCAGAAGGTGGGAATCTGAAAATGAAAGTTTCAGACGTGATGGTCGGTTGAAAACTTCAGGATTGGTTTTAGAGATGTTGGAAATCTGAAGGTAAGGTCAGAAGTCATTGACAGGATTAGTGGTATTGTCAGTAATTAGGTTGAGGGGTGTTTTCAGAAAGTGTCTGTCATAATCTCGGTAAGGCATGAATAATGATATGAATGTGATTTGTGCTCGAGGATTGTTTGAGCAGTCAGTTTTGGGAATTCAGAAGAACCTCTAGGAGGTCCTCATCGTTGGGATTGCTTGACGTGATGACTTCAGCTCGGAGTTTTGCTTTCCTGGTGAAGGATGATGACCTTGGGCAATTCTTTACTTTATGACCAGGTCTTCCACAGTAGAGGCATAGCTTCTGATCAATACATTGTTGTTTCTCCTGTGATATTAATTTGCTGTCTTGTCCAAGAACATCGGAGAGTGTCAGTGTTGATGAGGTTGGGACATGGTCAGAAATTGTTGCCATTGATTGTAGGTCATCGGAAAGAAGGGTTGAGGTCGCATTGTCAGTATTCATCAGGATGTGCTCAGGTTTGAAGTCTTCATCTATGAGGCATTTGCTAATGTTATCGGAGTATCCTTGAACTCTGGTGTTGTCAGGATTTTCATCTTCATTGGTTGATTCGTCAATGTCATCATTCGAGAGTGTTCAGATTTGGATGTCGGCAGACATTGTAGAAATCAAGAGTGTCAGCTTATATATACTGTTAGGAACCAGATTCTTGACTGGATCAGGTTTCTTGTTGGTTGGGGTTCCAGGTGTTGGGATACCTCAGAAGCACTTAGAGGTATCGGAGCTTGGAGGTCGGAGAATCGGAAACAGATCTATATGAGCATTGGCTTCAACTTATGGGTTGCACCCTCTTGGATTTCTAGTGCCCTGGTATTTTGGATTTTTGACCAGACAGAAATATTGGAATACCAATGGTCGGGTCTACACAGAGTAACAATAGCACATTGAGAGACTTATCAGGTGAGTGGAAGAATTCGGAGTTTTCAGGGTTTGGAAGGCCAATGTGGGAAAGGTCGAGGAGTAACAATAAATGAATATTGAGCGAGATTTGGCTTTACAGAAAAGCAAGTAGGAATTAAGGAGTGGATGTGTTGGAAGATTGTGATATCGGAAGTTTATCGGAAATTGGAATTATTTGGAGTTTTGATATAATGATCAATGTATAGGGCGTATACATTTGAACAATATGTGGAGTAAGATATAGGGAGGGTAGTGCTGTATATATATAGATAGACTTTGATACAGATAAGAATCAGTACATCTGTTGAAAGAAAAGAGATATATAAGCTAAAGAAAAAGCTTGAGTGAAAAGGTGTATTTAAAGAGGTGAACGGAATTCCGAAATCAGAAATGGAGATAAAAGTGCGTGATATGGAATCCTGAGGATCAGAACGAATACAGGGATCTAGATAAGTATACGGGGATAGGATCGAAGTAGATTGTGACTAAGAATGATCAAATGGGGGTATATCAGAATAAATGGAAAAGGGTGTATCAGGATAAGTGGAAAAGGCTCATTGGAGAATACGGAGATGTTGGAATAACACAGTATTGGATCTGGGATCTAACAATGACAAATGCCTGAGTTTTCTGGAATAGTCTCATAAGATCCATCTGGCTGTTCATAACAAGTAGCAGGGCCTTTGATTCCAAAATCGTCAATCATAACACCAACATTATCAGGAATTTCATCTTGTAGAACAAAGATAGTGCAGTTCTGGAATTTGGCAGAGGAAGTGGTGTAGCCTTGAGGTAGAATTAGATATCACATAAGTCCTAGTGGAGTTTGGAATGAAGTGAGATCATGGCTCTTGGGGTGAATATGTCTGGCATCATAGCCTGAAAAGAGATTGAAAACAGAATAGATTGTTAAAGACAGGTACTTGAGGTACATATATGTGCCACTAGAGGGTGCATATATGTACTATATTTCAGCCTGAACATCTCCTCATTCTCATCATTCATTTTTCCTTTATTATTCCCTTATGTTTTCTCATCCCAGAGTACATTCTATAAATCTGACCACTATTTATGTTTTTCTTTAGATTTTCCAGGTGGGAAAATTTTACTATGCCTGCAGTGCTAGTCAAGCCTTGTACAGATCTGTTATGTTCTACACCCAAAAGAAAGATGGTGGTTTATGATACATCATTGACCTTTGAGCACTCAATGGCATTACTATCAAAGATGCAGGACTCCCTCCAGTCATCGACTCATTTGTTGCTCCCTTCACTGGACACTCCATCTATGTGAAAATACTAAAGATAAATGATTTCAGTCTTTGTTCAGAAGCACTCTATAGCATAAGTAAAACTACCTAAAGATAAATGATCTGTACAAGAAAGAAAGTAAGCTATCTATGAGGAATACAGTGTAAGGTGCATATACTCACTTCAGTCTTCGTTCAGAAGCACTGAAGTGATACAACTGAATCCTAGCTACTTATATACTACTTTGGAACAAAAGGAAATGTTAGAATCAAAGAAATGAAGGCTCCCAGACCACACTCGTCCCACAAATCCACTTGTCCAGCGAAGGGAGCAACAAATGAGTCAATGACTGGAGGGAGTCCTGCACCTTTAATAGTAATGCCATTGAGTGTTTGAAGGTCAATGACATGTCATAAACCACCATCTTTCTTTTGGGTGTAGAACATAACAGATCTGTACAAGGCTTGACTAGCACTGCAGGCATAGTAAAATTTTCCCACCTGGAAAATCTAAAGAAAAACATAAATAGTGGTCAGATTTATAGAATGTACTCTGGGATGAGAAAACTGTAAGAGAAGTTATATTTCTGTACTTTTTCTCATAATTTTCAGGATGACTGGGATAATCCGATGCAAATATTATGACTATTATAAGGAAATAGGAATATGCTAACAATTATCTTATGTTGAATTACTCCAGTAAAATCTGACCCCTTATTAAGTTTTTCCCAAGTTTTTCCTGAGTGGAAAACCTTTCTATGCCTCCAGTGTAGGCTCATAAACTCCAGATTCGATTTTGCCTTTTGTGAGCTTGATGACTTGTTCAAGGTAGGCTGGAGGAATAGGGATTTGGGGATTAGCCCAAGGGATGTGGTTGATAACAGGCATGATGTAGTCAGAGAAATAATCTGAACAAAGTGTTCCTCTTTCTGAATCACCATATGCTAAGACTCTTTGGTTATTTGTGAATACCATCATCATAAGCTTTTCTTCTTCAGGCTATAAGAAACCATCAGGATTAACATTGAGGATAGTTGGGAGGGTTTGGTGATAGTACAGGAAGTGTGAGAAGGGGATCATTACAAAATCTTTGAGTTACATGAGCATCTTCTGGGAAAACAGCTGGAACCGGGCAAATTTTTGATGTACAGGCTTGTATTTTCTGTTGGCGAAAGTAGAACTTGTTTTTGGATTTTCTTGATTTTCTTGAGGAGAGGAGATATTCCAAATCATGAGAGTCGAACCAGCATATATAGGACTTGAGGAAGAGAAAGACGAGGAAGGAGAATTTGAGATTGGAGAATGGGTATATGGTAGTTTAAAGTCATCTTGGACTGAAGGAGGTATTATTCTTGATCCATATGTAGATGTAGATGGTGATCGTGAGGATTCCAAAAAAAAAACCTGTCGTCATGATTGTGTTCTTCTGAACTGTTTTTAGCAGGAATAGCGCAAAGTTCCCAAATATTTCTGTCAGTATTGTCTCAACAACAGAGATAAGTTCCTTCTTTTCTTTCTTCAATGCTGATACAATTTAGACATTGCCAAGGTCATACTAGAAGAAGAGAGAATTCAACTCTGCCACTGACCCAAAGATCTGTTGTAGTGATGAGATTTCCTGTGCTGAGATTGACATTGTGAGTATGTCCTTCAAGGGGAGTAGTGTGCTGTCCAGCGTTGCACATAAATGAGTTGAGTGAAAGATCCATAGGTATCTGTGTCTGGTTGGCAACTTCATGTGATACAATGTCAAGTTCTGAGCCAGAATCGATGAGAGTATTGACTGAATGTCCTGTATCAAAGCTCATGCAAATGGAGATGAGTCTAGTTTCACAAGGACAATAGCACATTGGAGGATTCATGCCCATATTGTTAACCATAGCAGTGTCGAGGTCAATATTGCTGTCTTGAGTGTAAAGTGTAGGACAAGTGAGCCGCAGATAATCCAAAATCTTTCTTGATGTAAAAGGTGATGAACTTAATACTTCTCTGAGTTTGACAGTGATAGATGAGTTGAAAATTTTGTCAACAAAGGTGTCAACATTGAGATTGCGCTGGAGTTGTGACTGAAGTTTTGTGGAAGGAGATGAAGGAGTAGTGACTAGAGCTGGTGTCTTGGAGGTCTTTGGAGCTGTTGTAGGCTTCATTGATGATTTTGATGGCTTAGCATCCATGAGAGGTCAAAAACAAGGAGGAGTTGCAGGAGTTGTAGGCTGTGAGATGTCTTCCATGATTTTGTCATCATCATCTGGATCAAAAAGGAGGGGAGGAATGTCATAAGGAGTAACCTTAGGAATAATATTCTCCTTGTCTGCTGGTGCTGATGGAGTAGGAGACTAGGAGGCATCAGGAAGAGGGGATATAGTTGCCTGAGAGGGGACTTCTGGAGTAGATGATGTGTCTTGAGTTTTGGGAGCAAGCTTAGGGTGAGGAGGAGGAAAAACTCCATCAAATATTGTCTTCTTTCTATCACTTTTTCTCTCGTCACGTTGTTGTGAGACAGGATTGGTATACTGTGCATAAACCTTGCCACTGTTGCTCTCAGAATAGTCTGAGTCAGCTGCATAAAGTTCTGGAGGAGCCATGATTAGATCGGTGGTTGCAGGACGATCTGCATTTTTCCTGAGTTGGAGAGCTATTTCTCGATTGATGGCAGATAAAATGGTTTCTGAGCCATTACAAAGGATGTCTGAACCATCTTGTCATGTGATACAACCTGAATCATTTCGAACTATTGTGTTAGCAGCAATCATTGTGTCAGCTTGATGGCATCGTTGAGTTCCATGTCCTTTTTCTCCACAGAAATAGCATTCAAACAAGCTAGAATTAGCCTGTTGTGGCTGACTCAAAGAGGATGTATTGGTGTGAGGACAAGCTTCACTTGAGCATTGGGAGGGTCTCAGAAGAATATTGACCATAATGGGCGCTTTTGTGACAATTCAAATAAAGAGAGTAGTAGTTGGGGTTGCTAATGTTCATACAGGCGAGCTTGTCAATGAGATCTGCAACTTCATCAGTTTCATTCTGGGATGAGCCATTGGGTTTAGAAGTCGAAGATGAAGGAGTGGAAGTTGAAGCAGGAGGAGAAGGAGCTGGGGAAGCTTTCTTGGGCTTGGGGGTTGCCTTCTTCTTATTATTTTTCTTCTTCTTCTTCTTCTTCTTCTTGTCATCAGAATTACTGTTGTCATTGTCTGATGAGCCACTCTCTTCTTCATCTAAATCATCTGCTTCTGAAACAGGACCATCGGAGTCAGATTCATCATCGTAGAATTTACCAAGGTCAAAGATGTGTTCTGCAGCTTTGACTACAATGTCAATTCCAAAGGGAACAGATCTGTTGAGTGCAGCATTTTTCTGGAGCATTCTGTCTTCAAGTTTCTCCCAAATTGATTTTGGAATACCATGCCAGAAGTATCTCTCATAGGCACTGTCACTGATCTTGGAGCGATTGAGCAGCCAGCCTGCAATGCAAGTAAACTTCCTTTGATAGTGATGGAAGTCATACAGATTTTGAAGGACCCTGTGACGATACTTGGTCATAAAGTTCTCCAGATCTTTCTCTTTAAAGTGTTTTGATGTCTGGTCGTTATCATATAGGACTCTAAGCTTTGCATCAAATGCAGTCCAGTTCTTCTGATGGAATTTGGTTAAGCCTTCAATGACTTGTTGAACCGATCACTTGACATAGAGGGGCAGTCATTTGAAACGGTCTTCATTTGTTAACCCATATGCATCGGAAAGTTCTGCAAAATTTTTGAGGAAGGTGGCTAATTCATCATATTGTCCTGAGAATCTCTTGGGTGTATTACAAGAGCAAGGGGGAGGGAAGTCAAATTTGGAGTGAACTGGTTGTGCCATGATGATGGATGAGCTTGATGAATGGGAGCTGACAGGTGTACTTGTGAAATGGGCGACTGCTGCACATGACATGAGCCAATTCCCTCTTTTGAATATCAATGGAAGCTGAAGGACTGTAAAACTTGCTAAATTCCACTGGAGGCATGGCAAAATTTTCTGACTCAGAAAACCCTATGGAAAATCTTCAGAAATGGTTGAAGATGCTAATGATTGATCCAGATAGGAAAACTGTTTGAAAACAGAATCTTTGCCAATGATTTGCTGATACCAGGAAACATTAATAAGATCAATCAGAACAACATGAGAAAATTGAGAGGAAAACCATGGGAAAACAGCTTTTCCCATCTTTTCCCTTGTTTTTCCTGTTTTCTCTTTTTTTCCTCTCAATTTTCTCAATCTATTCTGAGTGATCTTCAAACTTTCCTGGGATCCTGTTTTCACACAGTTTTCCTATCCAGATAAATCATTGGCATACTCAATGTAAGACTTTGCTTATTCACACAAACAGACTGAGCCAATATGTTTATTGGAGTCTGCGACTGGTGTGGTTACAAGTAAAAAGCATGCTTATCTAATTATTTGTGGACAACTGTATAGTTGTCCACTATCTACAAGTGCCCCTAGTGGGCAGCTTATATAATACACCCCATAAGTCACTCTGGCAACTTATATACCTGAGATTACTAAGTAGCATATATGCTACTATAAGAACCTATATTCTTACATCCTCCCCACAGACCAAACCTCAGGAGGTTAAGGCAACTTTATGCTGATGATGGATCAGCATATACTGGTGCAGGCGCAGTCGAAGACAACTGCACGGCTACTTTGACAGTATTGTTGTAGTAAATGGAGTCAGCAGGGTCAACTTCTGTCATGTTGTCATCCGCTGCAATAGCGGGTGCAGGCAGGGGAGCGGTTGGAGCAGAGGGTTCCATTGGTGGCATGTCTGTACGTGCCTTTGAGCAGGGAGGTCCTCCACCTTGTCCATCGAGCAACGAGTCATTGTCAGATGTAGAAGGTTCTCCCCAATAGCCAGGGCAATGAGGGGGCATGGGTATGTGAAGGCTGGTGTATGTCTGGCCTTTGCGGGCATCGAGTACCCATTGTGCAGTTTCATTATAGCATATTTTACTCTGCTTGCGCATGAAATAGGGCTCTATATTGACTAGAGCCCTAGTGGGGTCTACTCCCGCATGTATACCTAGTCACTGGGCTAGTTTGTTGAGTGATGTGCCCTCAGTAGGGTGTTTCCACTTGAATGCCATTTCGACGCTGGTAGATAGCAGCGTCAGCCAATCTTGCTGCCAGTATGTGCTGGCAAGGTCAGCCTACTTGCCACAGACTGTGAACAGTTCCATGAGTTTTTGAAGAAAGGCTAAACTGTCTTTCTTTGGCTTAATTAGTTTAAGCCAGACCCACACATCAACATCCTCTAGTCAGAGGGTGTTATCTCCATTCCCACGGATACACTGGGGGCATGAGCATATTTTTAGTGTAAAAAATGTGATAAAAATGCTTTTCCCTTACAGATTATTCATTCACTGTTCTGGTTGAAAAATCTCCCAAAAATGCTGCTTTTTTATCAAGTTTTAGGACCTGAAAATCTGGTACATACTTCACATTTCTAGGCATGGGAAATGGATGTAAAATGTGAGAAATAATGAATTTACTCATTGATTTCATGCCACAAAAATGCAAGGACAATCTTGGTTTTCATTGACATTTTCAACAGAAAAGAACCAAAATTTATCCAAGATTTCATAGTAGAAAAAAGGTGGGAAAATTAGTAAAATATATGATATTTTCATGAGATTTTTCAAAACTATTAGCCAATGGATAATCCAACATTTTTCTTTAGTTTTTGCAAGGAAAAACCTGATGGATAAATGTTTATCCAATGGATAATCATTCACCCATAGGCAATATATAACAAGTTTTCTGAACCAAAAAGGCAATGAAAAAGTCAATGGATAAGAGTTTATCCCTTGGATAATCATTCTGCCATAGGCAGAACATTTACCCTATATGGAAGAATGATTATCCAAGGGATAAACTCTTATCCATTGACTTTTTCATTGCCTTTTTGGTTCAGAAAACTTGTTATATATTGCCTATGGGTGAATGATTATCCATTGGATAAACATTTATCCATCAGGTTTTTCCTTGCAAAAACTAAAGAAAAATGTTGGATTATCCATTGGCTAATAGTTTTGAAAAATCTCATGAAAATATCATATATTTTACTAATTTTCCCACCTTTTTTCTACTATGAAATCTTGGATAAATTTTGGTTCTTTTCTGTTGAAAATGTCAATGAAAACCAAGATTGTCCTTGCATTTTTGTGGCATGAAATCAATGAGTAAATTCATTATTTCTCACATTTTACATCCATTTCCCATGCCTAGAAATGTGAAGTATGTACCAGATTTTCAGGTCCTAAAACTTGATAAAAAAGCAGCATTTTTGGGAGATTTTTCAACCAGAACAGTGAATGAATAATCTGTAAGGGAAAAGCATTTTTATCACATTTTTTACACTAAAAATATGCTCATGCCCCCAGTGATAGCGGGCAATACTCCCTCAGAGTCCCTCTGGGGAGTATTCGATGGTGCACAATGCATCCCAAAGATTGGGAGGCGTATTGTGCACAATCTTGAACGCTGGCATTCAAGTGGCTAAGAATTGCTTGCAATCAGCAAGCTTGATGATGGTGTGCTGCGTGACAGGGCAAATGTCACATGTGCTAGCGTGAGCTACTCAAAAAACCTAGGTTCATTAAGAGGGCAGGTGTCAAACCACTCTGCAGGTCGACAGCTCATTTGTACCACTGTAGGGTGCAGTGCTTTGCCCAATGGGCAGGGCAAAAATCCCATCTGCATTGCAGGCAGGTTGCCTATTGTGGGGGCGATGCGAGTGTTCAGCAATGCAGGGTATGGTGCCACCAACATTCGCTGTTTGGATGTGGTCTTGCGACCGGATTGTGTTGGTCCTACTGGTGAGGCACCGGTAGTAGGAGTAGACGGACTAACTGAGTCCATCATTGAATCTGGCAATGAAGTCAGATCAATTATATTCAATGCTGATGGCATCGACTTCATGGTGGATAATTTATCTGCCATCTCACAATTTAGCTGTCTCCTTATCAAGAGCAGCACACAGGCTATCGAGCTCTGCATGGAGCTCGCGTGTCTCCTTTTTATAAGAGGATACAGTGTCCTTGATGAAAGGACACGCCATTTCTGCTAGTAAAGGTGGCCAGGCCACTTTTAATGCGCATTCAATGTCACACATTCAAGGATCAATAAGCTGCAGTTTGGCAGCTTGCAGAAAATGCTGCATGTAGGCATTGCACTCCAGGCAGGAGTCGCAATGGACAATGGCTATGGTGTCCTTGACACCATGCACCATCCAGCTCTGCTCCTTTTGGAGCATAGTGAATTGTTCAGAGGCACTAGGTAGTGCCTCTGCTGAGGAATGTGGATGGGATGCTTAGGTGTCCATATGAACTTGCAGATACACTCGCACTGGTGTGGGTGTGGGTGGCAAAAGCCCTGAAGCAGTGATAAAATTCTCGCTTAAAATTCATGGTGAGCACACCCATCATGTCATGTGATCCATTCATGTGATGGTGTCACGTCACACAAATCGCCAACACAAACTCTGTTCGAGTTGAGTCCTTTTATTAAAGGACTCACTCCTTGTCATTATCATGCCTATAAGGCACAATTAGGAAGCTCACATGGCTTCCTAACTCCCCTCAGCTCTAGATAAGCATCTAGCGCTTCTAACTCTCTGCATGCAGAGAGTGGCTCCCAGGTGACATCTTTCAATGTCCACCACACTTGTAATTCCAACTTGGAGTCACTAGTCCAGCAATGAGCAAGGATCTCATTCTGGTTTGTTTTCTTTCCCAAAGTAGTAAATATAATTTATGTCATGATGAGGGAATCGTTCATCATCATTGGGAATATGCAGTCTGATTAGACTTGCATGAAACTTTGGAAGTATCCTCTGAGCTGTGAGCTCTGGAGGTAATTCAAGTTTCACATTGGAGGTGGAGTTGTCCACCTCTACAAACTGATATGGCCCAATATAATTGGGCACTAGTTTCTTTGCCTGTCCCCCAGGTAAGGACAGGTTATTTGTAGACAGATATACTAGCTGTCCAACCTCGTATGTTGTTCCCTGACAGTGTCTGATATTTGCGGTGTTTGTCTGCTGTACTCAACTCGTAATGATTGCATTGTGAGCATCAATCAGGTTCTGCAGCACTTGTTGTGCAAACTGCCATACACCTCTAAAATTAGTATCCACCATTCAGTTCAAATGGTGCATCCCCTGTGGTCATGCTGACTGAACTGTTCAGTGTGAATTCTACCATTGGGCATTTCTCAGCCCAATTCTTCTGATCACTCTGTACTACAGTGCGGAGTATTTGCCCTACAGAACAATTTGCTCATTCTGTTGCTCCATCTGTCTGCAGGTAGAATTCTGTGGACATGAGCAATTTTGTGCCCATTATCCACTGCAAGTCCCTCCAAAATATGGAGGTGAATTTGGAGTCATGATCCAAGACGATCGACTCAGGTACTCCATGCAGTGTATTACTTCTTTGAGGTATAGCCACATGACTTGTCGCACAGTAACTCTTATTGTAGTTGGCACTAGATGCACCATAGATGTGAGTCTATCAATCACAACTAATAAGTAGTCGTGACCCTTTGATTCTGGCAATGGACCAACGAAGTCCATTCCAATAGACTGCCATGGTCTAACAGGTATTGGCAGGGTATGCAACAACCCTACTGGTTGTCTATTGTCCTTCTTTGCAGCCTGACAGGCTGCACAGGATCCACAGAACAACTCTATGTCGGCTGCCATTCCCGACCACCAGTACAATTGTCTGATGTACTTGTCAGTTTTGAATTGCCCAAAATGGCCAACTACTCTATGTGCATGATCGATAATTATCTCGACCATTCTCCTCCCCTTGGAAAAAACTTCCCAGGGAAGACACACAATGTCTTTATTGAACTGATTCTTTGTCCAAACCAGTCCATTTCTCACTGCAAATCTGGGGTGAGCTTCAGGATTTGCCAATAATTTCTTGAGTATTGGATCTGTCCCATAGCCATTGGCTATGGCCTGTTTCAGGTCAAACTCGCATTCTACACGTGAGCATAGACTCTCTGAGTCCACACCAGATGCTGTAGTTAGTACATCATTCTCCTCATTACCTTCCACCTGTGTGGGAGGTACTTCCCCTGCTTGCTTCATCTGCTGCGTGTCTGTGACACGCTGCTCAGTCGCATCTTGTAATCGCTGCAACCATCGCACTGCGGCCATTTGTATTTCTATGAATCAATCCATTGGGAGAAACTCTCCTTCAGGATCTAGCCGCACATCTGTGTCAATTTATTCTTCCACTGGGTGACTTTCACCCTGCTTATCGTTCTCATAGTAGCACGACAGACAGTCGGCTACCTTGTTCTCCACCCCTGGTACATGTACTGTGGTATAATTGAATCTGGAGAGAAACTCCCACAAGCGCACCTGTCTGTCAGACAGATGCTGTTGTGTCTCAAAGTATTCAAGACCTTTGTTATCTGTCACCAGTGTGAACTGGCAACCTAACAGCTTATCCTCCCACTTCATAAGTGCTTCTAGGATAGTGATTGTCTTGTGCTCATGTGTTTTGTAATGCTGTTGTGTAGGACTGAATTTCTTAGAAATAAACCCTGCTGGACAACAAGTCGTCCAGTCCAGACCTTGTCTGTAAACTGCTCCGACTCCAGACCTGGAGCCGCCCATCACAACCCAAATGGGTTCTGAACTAGCATGGTTTATAGGCTTCAAGATTGGAGGCTTACATGCCAGTGCTTTGATGGATTAAAAACACTTATCCATCAAGGGTGTCCATTGAAACATCCTATTGTTTCGTGCACTTCCTGATAAGGGAGTTGTATACACTGTCAAATCTGGCATATATGGTGCCAGATACTGAACAAGTCCTAGAAATCTTTGGACATTGTTAAATGTTCGAGGCCTTCTCCAACCTTGAACTTTCTCCATCTTATCTGTGTCTGAATGGATGCCCTTGTCATCTATAATATGACCAAGGCATTCCATATGAGGTGAATACAAATCAATCTTGTATCGATTTCCACTGAGGAACAAATGTGCCTCACATAACATTTCAAACACCTTTCAAAGGTGTTTTTCGTGCTCTTCAATAGAGCTTGAATAGATGAATATATCATCCAAGTATATGTGGACTGATCAACCAATTTGGTTATGAAAAATCAACATCATGAGACGTTGAAATGTTGATGGCATGTTACAGTCGCCAATCTGCATAACCCAGCTCTTGAACACGCCAAATATTGTTGCAAAGGCCATCTTATTGACGTCCTCCTTGACTATGTGTATTTGTTCATACATGTCAGACAAGGTAAGCTTGGACCAGTACGCGGCACAAGCTATGTCATGCCAGATCGTATCCTGGTCTGGGAAGGGTGTAATGTCCTTCACTGTATTGTCATTGTGTAGATGTAGATCTATCGCTGTTCTGAGCTTTCCCTTCTTCTTTGGAATGCATAGCACTGGTGCTGCAGAACGTACTGATGCTGGTACCCACCAACCAGCAGTGGTATACCAGTTGACTTTGTCAATCACACTGGGGGCATGAGCAAGTTTTAGTGTAAAAAATGTGATAAAAATGCTTTTCCCTTACAGATTATCCATTCACTGTTCTGGTTGAAAAATCTCCCAAAAATGCTGCTTTCTTTTCCAATTTTAGAACCTGAGAATCTGGTACATATTTCACATTTCTTGGCATGGGAAATGGACAGAAAATGTGAGAAATAATGAATTTATTCATTGATTTCATGCCACAAAAATGTAAGGACAATCTTGGTTTTCATTGACATTTTCAACAGAAAAGAATCAAAATTTATCCATGATTTCATAGTGGAAAAAGAGGGAGAAAATTAGTAAAATATATGAGATTTTCCAATGATTTCATAGTAGAAAAGGAGTGAGAAAATTAGTAAAATACATGAGATTTTCTTGAGATTTTTCAGAACTATTAGCCAATGAATAATCCAACATTTTTCTTTATTTTTGGCAAGGAAAAACCTCATGGATAAATGTTTATCCAATGGATAATCATTCACCCATAGGCAATATATAACAAGTTTTCTGAACCAAAAATGCAATCAAAAAGTCAGTGGATAAGAGTTTATCCCATGGATAATCATTCTTCCATATGGGGTACATTTTTTGCCTATGGAAGAATGATTATCCATGGGATAAACTCTTATCCACTGACTTTTTGATTGCATTTTTGGTTCAGAAAACTTGTTATATATTGCCTATGGGTGAATGATTATCCATTGGATAAACATTTATCCATGAGGTTTTTCCTTGCCAAAAATAAAGAAAAATGTTGGATTATTCATTGGCTAGTAGTTCTGAAAAATTTCAAGAAAATCTCACGTATTTTATGCACCTGTGTCAGAGCTGGTGCACCTGCACCTGCAGGGTCCACTGGAGGTGCATGGGTGTTGCGGTAGAGGGGAGGCGGGTTGCTTCACTGTCGCTGTGAGAATGGTGACATCGTGGTGCATGCGCCAGCGCAGTGCAAGTGAGCCCCTGCCAGCGCACCGTGCAGTGCCATCAGGGCCTGCTGAAGTCCTGTGAGTGTGGTGGTCAAGGCGAGGCAGGCTGCGTCATTGTTGTTGTGAGGCTGCAACATCATGGCACGTGCACTGGAGCAGTGCGAGTGCGCCTGCACCAGCGCACCTTGCTGCGCCAGCAGAGTGGGTGGGAGGTGGGTGGGTGTTCCGGGAGAGGGGAGGCAGGTTGCTTCGCCGTCACTGTGAGGGCAGCAACGTGATGGCGCGTGCGCCGGTGCAGTGCCAGTGCGCCTGCACCAGAGCCAGTGCATGTCTGCGCTGGCGCACCTTGCAGCGCGATCAGGTGCTGTGGGTGATGTGGCGGCGAGGGGGGGTGTGTCATTGTCGCTGTGAGAGTGGCGACGTCGTGGCAAGTGCACTGGCCCAGTGTGGGTGTGCCGGCAGGAGCTGTGGGTGATGTTGAGGCATGGGGGGGGGGGGGTGTTGTCACTGTGAAAGCGGGGATGTCATGGCACATGCGCCAGCGCACCTTACGGTGCCATCAGGGCCCACTGGAATTGCTGTGGGTGGCCCTGTTGAGGTGAGGGGGGGGGGTCTCATCACTGCAAGAAGTGCGCTGGCACCAGCACCAGTGCGCATCTGCAGCGGCACACCTTGTGGCACCATCAGGAGCTATGGGTGATGTTGTGGTGAGGGGGAAGTGTCGTTGTCACCATGAGTGTGGTGACGTCATGGCGTGTGCGCTGGCTCAGTGTGGGTGTGCCTGTGCCAGAGCAAGTGCGCTTGCAGCGGCGCCCTTGTGGTGCTGTCAGTTGCTGTCAGTGTTGCTGACGAAGCAAGGCGGGGTGCATCATCATTGCTGTGAGAGCGGCAACATCATGGCACGTGTGCCTGCGTAATGCGAGTGCGCCTGCGCCAGAGCCAGTGCGTGCCTGCATTGGCACACCTCGCCTGATGCAAAAGCGTTAGGTGGGGACGGCGTTGTCGTACACATCCCTTCAGAGGCAGAAATGGTCTCTGCATTTGTCCCACAGCTGCAGCCACCCTAGCCTGCCTCTCCTTCAACGTCTCCCATCGCCCATCAAACCCAGGTCTGCAGAGGGGTCACCGTTCACACGCCATGTCAAGTCAGCATCTTGTGTTAGGACATTGGTTTGTTTGCCAGAGCAAGTTTGTGGGAGTGGGTCGCTGGGGATGGATGGGATGTTAGTGGTGTGGGCGCAGGTGTATCAAAAAAATGATGTTAAGAGAGACAAGAACGAATAGAGGGATGCAATCCAAGAGAGAAAAGGAAGGTAGAACTACATACCAGTCCCTACACTCAGCGCACTCCCACTCCCTTGCTTCCCATTCCCACCAGCACCATCCGACACCACAGACCCTCATGCAGGATCCGACACTGCCCTTCAATGATCATAAGCCAAGATGCTCCTTCTCGACTTTGGGGTGCTCCTGGGCACGGCGGCTTCCTATGTGATCGTGTTCATGGTCGTTCTGCTTGAGGAGGTGTTCGCGCTCTGCAGTGGTCTCTCAGACCACAAGCGTGGAAGTAGGTGGTGGTAGAGGTGTCCCTTCCATCTTGACTGCCTAGGCCGTCGTGGCTGCCCAGCTCGGCGATGGCATCGTTGAATGCTTGCTTGGCAAGGTGGCAAGCCCTGTGAAAGGTGTTAGGATGAAAAAGATACGAAAAAGCGAATGCATACCTGTCGGGGCTGTTGAGGATTTCATGGTAGAACACAGAGAAGTTGAGAGCAAGGTCGAGACAGATAAGGTGTGTTGGGGGTACTTTGGTGATGGCGACATCAGAGGCAGCTTTGTAGGACTACAGCAACTTGTCAGTGCTGTGTTTGTGCTTGTCACCAGTAGCAAACACGGCCTAATAATGATGGTGGTCAGAAACAATGTGCCAAGACATGCGGCAAGTACCGATGACATTTTTGTAGGCAACAGAAAGGAGGTTGTGTTCTTCGACGGTGAGTTCTTGATCAGAAGAGACCACACATCTAATGTGGATGTTGGCAGGGGCGCTGACATGGGGTGAGCAGTAGGACACCATCAAGGCTACTGTACTGCTGCTGTTGCTGTTGTGTTGTCGAAGCGAGGTGTGGTGCCGTCATGCATCATTGCTGTCAGAGCGGCCGCATCGTGGCCTGTGTGCTGGCGCAGCTTGCGGCGCCATCAGGCCCTGCTGAAGGTGCTGTGAGTGTTGCAGTCGAGACAGTGTTGTTGCTGTGATGCAGTGACGTCGTGGCCCGTGCGCCAGCGCACCGTCAGGGCCTGCTGGAGTGCTGTGGGTGTGGCGGTCGAGGAGAGGGGGGTGTCGTCATCCCTGTGAGAGTGATGACGTTGTGGCACATGTGCTGGTGCACCGCCTGCACCAGAGCAAGTGCGGCTGCACCAGCTTACCTTGCAGTGCTGTCAGGGCCCATTGGAGTGGTGGAAGTGGCGGTCAAGGCGAGGCGGGGTGTGTCGTCATGCATGGTCACTGGGAGAACAGTGGCGCATGGCGACATCTAGTGCTGGTGCCAGCACAGTGTGAGTGCGGCGTGCGCTGGCACAAGAGCACACTTTGCAGGCACAAAATCACTGGTGCAAAATCACTGGTGCAAAATCACTGGCACAAAAGCGCAGTGCACTGGCGACGGAGCCTTAAACTGCAAATCAAGAAGATTCATGTGGATTCATGGTGAATCTGAAGGAATCTTGATTCACACTGAATCCAAAAGAATCCACTTGAATCTTGTTGATTCACATGGAATCCAAAAGAATCTGTTTGATTCTTGGTGATTCAACAAGATTCTTTTTTTGGGTTTTTAAGCACTCAGGAAATCCTCAGGAAACCCTGCCATTTTCCATGATTTTCTGGGAATAATTCTCATGGGTTTTTTAGGTTTTTTTGGCACCAGAAAATCTGTTAAAAACAAGAGATTTCCTGACAGTTTCCTGGTTCAAAAAACTCATTTATTTTTTGAGTTTCTTTGATCAGAAAACTGTTAAATAATCATGGTTTTCTGCAAGATTTTCTGAGAATTTTTGCAAGCTTTCCTGGTCACAGAAAAACCTGTGGAAATCCAAAATATTTTCAAAGTTTCTTGGACTCAGAAAATCATCATAAAATCATGTTTTTGGCAAGAGTTTCTTGCATGGTTTTCTGAGAAACATTTTTAGAATTTTATGAGGTTTTTCTGGGGACAGAAAACTGGCAAAAAACCAATGGTTTTTTGAGAGTTTCCTGTCCCCAGAAAATCTTCAGGAAACATGGCAGATTCTGAGGATTTTCTGAAAGATTTTCTGACTCAGAAAATTGTTGTTTGCCTCCAGTGATAGGATGTTTGAGTTTGAACATCTTGATGCCTACAGCACGGATGAAGTCTGGAGAGAGCATGACTCCCTCACACCCACTGTCTAATAGACAGTGGGCTCTGACTCCACCAATCTCCCAATATCCAGAGATTGTTTGATTGTCTATATGTTCCTGTTTGGGGTGCATCTTATCATGTGGTCTGAACCGGTGATCATAGATAGGCTCGATGGTCTTATCTATGACTCTTGCATGGATATGGAAGTTGTTGTTTCGATTTGAACCACCACTAATTGTGGTAGTTGGTTTTTTTGCTGCATGTATGTGCCATCTTTCCTCATACAATCCTCCTAGCAGACATACTCCGTCCACTGACAAGCATGATACTCGACAGCACCTACTACACTACAAAAGACGCTTACTGCACACGCACCTATCTTCATCAGCTTTTGCCAGACCATCATCTGCTGTGCTACCTCCAGTCCGCCAGATACATCATCTCCACACTCATTCCATCTTCATCAATTCTATTTTCAATATGCCGTCCAGCATTGCCACCACCACATCCCATGATTTGTTTCAGATGACTGCCAAGCCAGACATACACATTGGGCCACACATCGAACTTCCTAGTCAATGTTCTCCCCTTGATGTTTATTTGTCCAATCCTCCTCCACATGTCGCACATCGTCGGTACTATCCTCTATATGTCGAATCTCCTGAAGGCCCATACCAAACATTCCCCTCCTATCCTCCTTATTGCATTCACGATTGCATTTGGGTATTTGACCCTGTCTTCCATGCTCCCATCCACGTCATCGGCTTCAACCCAAACTATGAACCAGTGAATGGTTGGCATCATATCGTACTCAGGAACTACTGGGATATCAAAGAGTTTGGTCCAGGAACAGAGATTTGCTACGGTTATGTGCCTAAGGACTTCATCAAGCAGGACTTGTCTTCGTTCTCTCTCTGGAGGAAATTTGTATCCAAGTGTTGTGATTGGTTCACATGTTTCTGAGTCGTCATCAAGTCACATGACTCACTTACTCATCTTCGGAGATATTTGACAAGCAACTGGAATCCTATTGGATGGCTATGACTCATTTTCATCACCTGACTCACTCGCTTCTTAGCTGTACTTCTATTTCCAATTGTTCCACATGGTCTATTGTCTGTGACTCACTTCTATTCTATTTCTGGCTTCTATTTCAAATTTTCTGCCACATTTCCATTCATTTCTTTGACCACCTGACTCATTTCTCCATTCCATTACAAACCACCTTCCTATTTTGGTTTTCTGCCTCTCACTGTTAGTCATTTCTCCTGTCTGCTGTTGATGACATTGTTGTATGGCATACTCACATCATTTGTTGTTCTGCTCATGTATATAAGGCCTGTTTTGCCTTAGTGTACCTCAATTCACCTCTTTCAGTTGGATTCACTCGTCTAAGTCTAAGTCTAAGTCTACTACTACCTCTACTACCTCTACATCTACATCAAGGCCAGCTTTGTCAATCACATGACACTAGCTGTTGCATCTCATCTTCACTTACATCATCAGATTACATCATCATCATCGTCACTGCTACATCCTCATCTTCGTCTTCATTCTACCTTTGTTGCTGCTGATAGCAAAGTGCACTGAGCCAAACACCAGTGTATGTAGCCATGCAACAATGACACCGCTACCCACTGTCTTTTGGATCCATTTCCAAAAGTAAACCGACACCGCTCAATACGAGCTTTGCATTCTCATATCATCATCATCATCCCATTGATAGGGCATGATTTACAACTGGTAATCAGCGACTAGTTCGCCAATTTCACTCTCATGGTCATCCTGGACATCCATTCACTCATCTAATTCATCACTTTGTGGCTCCTCCTCCCCTTCTTGAGCACTCCCTGAGTGCTCAACCACTTCCTCCAACCGTGCACCTGCTATGTGCGGTTTGTTCTTCCACTGTAGGCAATTGGGCTTGAGATGCCCAACTTGTCCACACTCGTAGCACGTTATCTCTGTGCTACATCCTTGACTTCCTGAACCTCCAGGAGGTTTCTGTGGAGGGTGAGAAATGGCAGGAGCTCCTGCTCCAGCTCTCTGCATAGCTTGTACCCCTGTTTAGGGTACACTTGGCCTCGTCCCTGCTTGAGGTCGAGCATTAGGCAGACGATGTCATCTGCTTCACTGTAGGACAGCTCCCTGTATTGGGAGCTTGTGATGAACTTGGCACAGCCTGACTTCGACTATTTGTCAAAGTGGGCTTTGCCTGTGGCGCAAGAGTGCTGCTGGACTCCGTCTTAGGTGACCTGATGTCATATCAGGATGCACCCTCTACTGCCTTTGTGGCTTCATCCAATTCAGTTATTGAACTGAATTCTGTTGTGTAGCCTAGTTTTAGGACTTCATGACACAGTGCTTCTCAAAGCGTTGCTATGAACCATTTGCAGATCATATATTCATCAGGCAGATGTATTATCCATGCTGCGTACTTCATAATATCATTCAGTAATTCCTGAATTGTTCTAGTCCCTTGCACAATTGCGTTGAACAAGTTTGACACATGTCTATGCGTGAGCGCATGTAGGAATTGCTGTTGCAACCCAGCAATTGCGCTCTTGAGGGTCCAGTCGACTATGACTCGATCATGATGCTCAATATTTCAAGTGTACCACTCCAATGCCTCGCCTTTGAGGCAAGTGCCCAAATAGTTCAATTGGAGTTCCGTGCTGGACGGCCCCAGTAGACTATTCATGCCTAGCCATCTCAGGATTCCTGAAACAAAGTTCTCAAATTCTTCGAGATCTGCTTTCCCAGCATATTCTGCTGGATAAGGTAGTTTTACTCCAGCTTTAGCAAGCACGGACTTGTCTGGCTCGCTGTCCTTGTGTTTCTCAAGGGTGGCTCACACCATCTTTGCGACTCCATCTACATAAGTAGACAAATTTCCTCCTACCTCCTGAACCCTGAGTTCAGGATCTGTAACTGCTAGCGATACCGCACGTGGTATCGCTTGTATCTGCCTGTGCAGGCAGGGGACATGATTACTCATGTTCTTCTGCACCGGTGGATCAACAATATCTTCATCAATCTGATACAACAGTTGATGTTTGTCAGCTGTTAATAATGCATCCCTCAGTCTATGACTGCTACTGAGGGCAGATCGAGCCACTCTTGCTGACTCAATTTAGGGCTCTCAACAGGTTAAACCTGCAGGTACAGGTACCCATACCCACAGGTGAATGCATGCCTTGCCATTGATCCATAACCCATGACCATATTGGTAATCAGGTACCTCCAACCTGTGGGTATTACCCACAGGTACCCAGGTTATCTGACTTGTGCAGGTACCAGAAAAATTCATTCTAACTACAGCTTGTCTATATCAATTGTATCTACCCCTTTCCCATGCCCCTCTCCGTTTGCACCCCATTTGCACCCTTTGGCCAATTGGTCCTTGAATTCTTTCTCAATGCTCAGGGACAGCAATTGACTCCAAGAGTGCAAAACAACTATGGCACGTATGCAGGCATCACTGAGCACCGTATGCAAAGGGTTGATGGTTTTTCCTGAAAATGAGAAGACCTGTTCTATGTCAACAGATGTAGCTGTAGGCCATCAGTAATGTGTTTGACACCCAAAAAAAATAAAAAATGAACATACCTGGGAAGCTCAGATAGTTCTTTCCCATGCATGTGAGAGCTTTGGGAACCAATCTGGAAGCTTGCTGAGCATGCCAGTAGACGAGAGGGTTTGGGCGTTGCGTTTTGGCAGGTTGCATGAGGTATTGTTTGAAGGCATCTTGATTGGACAGGGGGATGGTTCCAAAGTCATCCCAGTCATCAGGATGGCCCTGTATAAGTAAGGGTCAGCATGTACAGTTGTTCATAGTGTAATACAGAGCTATGTTCTCGGTAGAACCCTGCTTCTTGTATTCATTGCACCAGATCTGGCAAGCAATGGAGAGAGCCATGTCAATCCAGTCTTGAGGCCACTCTTTGGCATGGAAATAGTCTAACTTGTATCTGGGATGCATAACTACAAACAGCATAGCATCAGTATATCACTAGGACAGAAAGGGTAGTAAGATGACTTACTCATGGCAACACGATATATGTGACTATCATCTGTACATGAGTAATACTTATCAACAACCTTGAGCACATTCTTGGCACCATGGCATATGCTGAGAGGTTTTGACTGGTCATCGACGACCAGCTCAAGTGCTGCTGTGAGCCGATCGAGCACGGGAATCACCTGATGGACAAGGACGGCTCTAGATGATGACATGTGCTTTGTGACCTTCTCAAACATCTGGGCAGGAGGTTAGTTACATTCTCATACATGTACTTGAATACAAGACTCACCTGCAAGATGGGCTGGAGTTGCTTCAGGATCACCCATTCCTGTGAGGACATTGCATCCTTTTCGAGGTCGAATTTCGAGTAGAGGGGGCTCTCACACAGGCAAGTTACTGCAGTAACTCATGGCCCAAACACTCACAATGAGTGTTCCAGTGTGTGGAGATGGGGCATGTGAGGGCAAGATCCTTGAGCCCAGAGTGCATGAAGCACTCTGAGAAAGCAGTGCAGAGGAGATCTGACTTAGCAACTCATTTGGCCAAGCCTGTGGCATATGTAAAATGTTAGCCATTAATAGATCTGCATGCAGGCCAAAAAATATACCTGGGACAGCATGAACATGCTGTCCCAGCACTCTCTAGCACTCATGGCACCCAGTTCAGCCACAGTATTGCCCTGCAGGGCTGCAATCTCCTGGGCACACACATCCACATTCACGAGTTCTTGAGCCTCTTCCTCATCATCCTCATAATCACCCTCAGGCTCCAAAGCACACAACCAATCATGGACCTCTTGGTCGCCTCGTCATCTTCACCTGTGTAATTGTATGCACCAGCACCAGTTGACCCGGGGAGCTTCACACCCTTGGCCCAGAATGGACTCAAGACGGCCTGTCCAAATAAGGTCAGTAGCACCCTGCATGAGCTACAACCCTGCACTAACTTGTTCAATCAGGTTGACCACGTGCGCCAGACAACACATGCAGTGCTTTTGACCACCCCACCCTGGGAGCAAGCATTCCAGTGAGTCAGTCATTGCATCATTGTTTGATGCATTGTCCCCCTGCAAGTGCCAGCAGCTAATGGAGAGAGTTTGTCAGCCAATGAGAAAGCATTGTGCATACTAGATGCACCTTCTGTTCTATGCAGAAATCTTCCAGGACGTGTGTGACCTCTAGAGCGAGGTTCACCCCAGTGTGGCATTTGGAAACCCTGACCGATCTGGAAATCAGCCTCTGGCAGGGTTGGAGTATTGGCATATTACTTACCGCAAGAACTCCAAGGTTAGGTTGATAACCTCGTCAGAATCATCAGGACACCACTGCAAGATCAAGCTCAAATACGAGCTTGCCTTGCATGATGTCCAGGCATCAGCGCCATGTGCACTTTCCCCATGTGTGCCTGTTCAATGGCTGGTTTGTTTATCATATAAGTTGGCAAATAATCTGTACATACCTCTAACAATTCAACCAATTTGGCCTTGGTCATCTGGTGGGCCATTGTGATGTCTCCTGCAAGCATGTTTGCAGATGGAATGTTCACCATGCCATGCAACATGACAAGGATGTCACGTAGTTCAGTTTCTGCATGACCCAAGTCAGTAGTTTCCAGTGTAGGGCCTCACATGAATACATGCATCCTGCAGTATATTTTTCCATAATTGCAGACACCATGGAGGGACCAGTGCAGCTTTGTGTGTGCTTCCGGAGGTTACCGGTTGATGTATCAGTTGCCTTGCATTGATGTTTGTGACCTGTCCTGTAATATATTCCATGAGTAAAATATCATCAAGACTTAGGTATATAGAAAATACATACGTCCTGCATACAAACTCACAAACCAGAGTTCCGCCACTTCGAATCCTTTCAACTTTTTTATTCAGGGCAAATGTGGCTGGCTCATAGTGTTCATAAACATCAGATTTTCAAGATTCAATGTTTTTTTCTGAGGTGTTTTAGTTAGAACCAACCCAATACAGCAATAATCACATACTCAAGTCTATCCTTGGATAGATTGCCAATGTTATCATCTATGACATTGGCAGATGTAGGGGCAGCCAAAGACGTAGATGGTGCCTCACTTGAGGCATGAACATCACAGGGCCTCTTGGAAGGCCTGTCTGCAGGGTCAGCTTCACCTGACGATGAACGTGTGTGTGCTGACCATCACTGCAAGTAGTGGGCATGAGCAATCTCAGTCTGGTTAGGTGCTGGCCCCAACCAGAAAGACACATGTATTTAGATAGTTGGAAAGAAATTGGCATTCAAGAAAAATTGACCAGGCAGCTTTGTAAAATCAATAACCCAGGTACCTGGTGACCGAAATACCCGGATACCCTTGTGAAGGTACCTGCTACAAGCCCAGGCCAGACCACAACCTGGTATCTCAATTACCCATGGGTTTGAATAGATGCCGGGTACCTGTACCTGCGGATACAGGTACAGGTACCTGTGCAACCCACAACCCATTGAGAGCCTTAACTCAATTAGTTTGTCGAAGGTGTCACCTTCAACTCTGGCAATATATGCCTCCTCGACTAGGTTATCCACATGTTTAGCACGAAGTTCTAGCACATGGTACTTTCGTCACGCTGCCTTATGTTCAATCCGCTCCCAGTGATTGAACTCACGTTCAAGACTAACATGAGTGCTAGTCGTGGTACTGACGCTATCAGCATCAGACTTCATCATTTCTCACAGTGACTGTTGGGTCACTGCCTTGAGCACTTCCTGCTCATTGTATGTTCTTTTCGATCTGCAAATTCCTTCATGGATATTTTCTCTATTGTGAGCTTCTAGTTCATGATCTGTCTCCTCTTCAATACGCCTGCATGTACTGATGCTATCCTGTTCTAGGGTAGTACTAGCTTCACAAGGAATATTTCTGTTACTCAGTCCAGACAGAGGTGGCATCCTCTGTCTGTTTTGTTTCTTGCAAGCCTTCTCAGCTTCATGGTCAACTTCACGATCTCTATTGGGATTTTTTCCATGTTCAGGGGCCTTTCCAGGTAAAGTTCCTTGTACTTCCTCTTCCAGGGACTTTATTAACAGTTCCATACCATCTTTTAAGGTTTGGAGTTGGTTTGCGGTGTTGTCCACTGCACAAGCTACCTCAGCTGCTCGTTGGCTCACTTCACACGTAGTATCTACATGTCTATGGCTCTCTTTGAGGGCTGTAATCATCTGGGCAATATTTCCTGTTGTACGTTTGTATTTCTGGGTTTCTTCATCCCGGCGTGCTGACCCATGTTCTATTGTCCCTGTTTGGGACAGAGAATGTCGTGATTTGCAATGTTCTTGGGCATGCATGAGCTGAGACATTCACACTCTCAGAGAATTGTCTGTGTCGCTTGTCAGCACTTCTCTCAACTTGTCAAGAGACAATCATAACTTTGACCTGGTTGAAGTTCTTTTAGTTTTCTTAATGGGCGATATCTCGTCTGTTTCTGATTCCTCTAGCATAGATCTCCTTAGATCTGCCAATCTGCACTTTTGACTCATAGAGTTGGAAGCTATGGGTGTCGTAGTTCTACAAGGACTGGATATCCTCATTAGCGTTCCCATTTGCCTGTCCACATCATGGGCAGGCTCGACTTTCCTGTCTGGGCCTTTTGCTGTGGCTCCAGACTAAGGCATGACACAAGTGCAGATTACCTGCAGGTTTTTTGCAGATCCATCCATGGGAAACCTGTGGGTATCTCATCTGCAGATTTGGATATTTTTTTCCCACAGATAAGGCTCGGATACAGGTCTGGCCTGTGGGACTCACAGATATTTTGGTGGATATCTGGGGGTCACATGACCGATGTTCTGACATCACCCCATTGTTTGTACCATCATTGCAAGTGTATGTGTCAGTGTAGATACTAGACACATACACTTGCAATGACAGTATGAATATGTCGATCCAACTTTACACCCAGGTACCTGCAGGAGTAGGATCTGTGGGTCAAAACCCACAAGCAACGAGTCATGACTTGGGAATTCAAGTAGACGATGTAAGTGCTGTTTAACACCTCTTTAGACATACACTGACTTACCTGGTTGTTGTAATGAACTTCTTTTTCAGCTCAATAAGATTGAATGGGTGCCACTGTCTAGCATCATTGCTCAATCAAAGTTGGTCTTCTCCTAGCTGTTCAACTATGTACCTGTGCACAGGATCATTTCAGAATCCAAGTAGACAATGTAAGTGCTGTTTTATAACTCTTCAGACACCAGCTGACTTGCCTAGGTATTGTAACAAACTTTGTTTCAGCTTGATGAGATTAAACCGGCCTTCCTGCATCACCCCTCAAACAAAGTAGGTTTTCTCCTTGATCTTCAACTACACATGCACAGGACTCATTTGGTAGACCCCAAGAGACTACAACAGATGCAGATGGCATTCACAGTGGAGCCAGACATGTTGCAAGCTCTCAGCTGGCAGTGCATGAGAGTGAACTGTGTCGCAACCAAGAGCAGCTCGATTACACAACAGGACATGGGGACGATAAGGATTTGGGAGCCAAGAACACAGGCATCAGGTACATGTTGTTATGGTTTATGCAGTGCTTGATGTTTCAGGCTAGGAAGTCGATCACACTCCAGGCCTTCCAATAAACTTTTCAACTTGGCTTCAGATCAACATCTGGTTGCACTCAAACCTATGACTCACCTTGTTACACCTGGTGGGTGCTTTCATCCATTTGATTCTCACTACTCATGGCTTTCTATATCCCCACACAGACAGTCTTGAACAACTCGTACCAGTGGCGGCCACTATGAGATACTGGTGCTAACTGGATGGCTCATATTGTTACAATGGTGTCACTAGAACAGGATCAGACTCTACTGGTATGTCACATTGTCTTGTATTCCAACTATTCAGTCTCTGTCCTTGCATCTTCAGCTTCCAGTGAAGAGTACTCCCCAGTCGCCCAATGACAAGATGGCTCAGGTAGCAATCACGAAGGAGTGCTACACAATGGAACCACATGTGTAATAATTAGGTGGGTTCATGTTGTTTCTTTGTCATCTAGTCTTCAGTACTCGTACCCCTGCTCAGATGGCCCATTACAGCAAGTGTCTGCCAGCGGCACTTACACTTTTGTGTACAGCCAACTTCAACGCACCGTCGTTATTGAAGCTTGGATGTTGCAAAGGGGGCGACAAACATGCAGAACACACTGTCGATGTGGATCATGCTCCCATGCACTACAAATGTTCGGACGCATCCACAGCTGTGAAATCTCCAGGCACCCTGGAGTTGGAGCTGGGCCAGGGATTCTGTCCCGATTTGATTACCAGTCTATATTCAGTGCTTTGTAAATATTGATATCAGTGCATTGTACATACTCCAATTCTACTATCTAGTGACACGAAAGCTCTTCTGGTAATGTGCTAAGGATGAGCATAGGTTTATTCATGAGTTTCACAGATTGTAGGCCAACTAGGAATTACCTGCAGAACTTGAATATTTAATGAATTTTTCACAGGTATACCTGTGGGTGCCTGTGATCCACACCTGCAGATTCAGATATCCAAGCCCCAGATGGTGCCCCAGATGCAGGTAGAGCCTCCAGAGATTTAAATACCCATGGGTATACCTGCAGATAATCCATGGATTCACTCGTGTCATGCCTTACTCCAGATGTATCTGGATCCTCTCCGGATCTAGATGCTCAGCTTCAAGTTCTTATCAAAGTCATAGATCTCTGATCTATCAGCCACACTGTGGCATTCTTCTATTGATTTAGAATAATCAACAGTAAATGTCTGTTTACTGTTTCTGAAAATTCAGGCAAGTGTTAAACTCATCAGTTTGGGTAAAAAGATTGGTTGGTCTTTTTTCAGGTTTTATTGCAGTGCTTCCAACTTGATTGGCAGTCAAAAAAGTGTAAGACTTTGCTTATTCACACACACAGACTGAGCCAATATGTTTATTGGAGTCTGCGACTGGTGTGGTTACAAGTAAAAAGTATGCTTATCTAATTATTTGTGGACAATACACAGTTGTCCACTATCTACAAGCGCCCCTAGTGGGTGGCTTATCTAATACACCCCATAAGTCACTCTGGTGTCTTATATACCTGAGATAGTAGCATATATGCTACTATAAGAACCTATATTCTTACACATCACCTCTTCGGGACCTCAGGAGCCTGTAGAACACCTTCGGAACAGCTTAAAAAGCACTTCTCCACTTTTACAACCCCTTTATGGTCCCTAGAAACATCTTTGCCACCCTTACAAGGCCTCACAAGCCTCATAAACACCACTGAGTCTTTCTTTCTTCTTTTACCTCCACATATTTCCTCACATATTTCAAACCTATTGAACCTCGTTTGGTCTACTACATCCATTCCCTGCACAAATAGAGCTCCCCTTCTTGCCTATACACTGTAGCCACAGCTCAGCCAGCTGTTAAGGCAGCTAGCCAAGCTGCAGCAACACTAGATGTAACCAAGGCAAAGATCCTTCATTCCCAGCCCTTCAGGTTCACATGGCAAGATTCACAGATTATGGGTCACGTTAGGTGGGTGTTAGAAACCAGATTCATTCCCAACTTTTCCACCTTTCTCCAATATATCATACTTTCCAATCTGTTTTCGATCACCCCCATTCATTCTACTTATCCCTGTTTATCTATTTTTAGTTGTTTTCTTTCAAGATCTATATCTTCGGTCTTATGTTCATATTAATCCTTACCTCTGAATCTGTATTCACTCCATTTTGGAATTCCGCACCTCATATCTTTCTGACTCAGACTGTATCCATTTGTTATATATGACTCCTGCATGTACTTTGTTCCCTAGTTCAAATATTGATTCACCTTGACTTTATATTTTCTCATTCCATCTCTAAGTCTTATCCAACCTCTGTTCTCCAACTTCCCCAATATCCCAATTCCAAAATACCAGGACACAAAGGATCCAAGAGGGTGCAACCTATAAGTTGAAGCCAATGTCCATACATTTCCGACTCTGAATCCTGAACCCTGACATTCTGATACCCTGACCTTCTGACATTCCAACAAGAGGAAATCTAGTTCATAACAACCATATCCCTTGGTGTTTGAATTGAATTAATTGGATTCATGATTTAATTTGATTAATCAGTTTGTATAGTCAGTACACACCCCAGTGACCATCAGTGCTAAAACATGGATTACTTGTGCAGGGCCTTGAGTTGAAGGGGATGATTAATCTCTTCAAGCAAGAGGTGGTGTCAACAACTATGCAGGTAATACTCAGTCAGTCTCTCGTGTGAAAAGACTGATATTGGTCAAAGTACCTATGCAGGTAATACTACAACTAAGTCAGAATAAAGTTCAAAAGTAACTGTAAGTATTGTTAATGCACCTCAGTCTCTCATGTGAAAAGACTGAGGGGAAAACTTCAAGCGCTAGTATACCGCCGTTATATGTCTTTGGCTACAAACATAATAAGTAATGACCTTTTTTGCTTATCCATTATCGACGTCATTTCTTGACACTCCCACTCGAACGTTGGCAAAGACCCATTGCACTGATGAATCTCCAGTGTTTCTCTCTTGGTAATGCTTTTGTGAGTATGTCCGCAATCATGTCATCTGTGGATATATAATGGATAGTAGCCTTTCCAGATGCTACCACATTGTCGCAAACGTAATGATACTTGTGTTGGATATGCTTGGTATGTGCGTGAAACTGTGGATCCCTAGATAATATTATTGCAGCCTGATTGTCGCAATTTAACACAGTTGGTTTGCTTTGAGCATGGCCTATATCCTTGAAGAATAGACGCAACCACATTAAGTGCTGTGTGGCATTGCTTAATCCTATATATTTGGATTCTGTTGTTGACAGTACCACGATAGGTTGTCATTTGCTGGACCAAGATATGGCCGCTTTTGAAGCGATGAAAACAAAACCTGACGTTGACCTGGAGGTGTCGGAATCTCCACTCCAATCCGAGTTGGAGAATATGTAGAAACTCATATCTTGAGACACGTTAAAACCATCAAAGCACAACTTGACATCCAGCATCCCTTTGATGTACCTCAAAGCTCGTTTGGCTAACTTCCAATGACAGTCCTTCAGATTTGTTGTATAATGCCCAAGTATGCCCACCATGTACGACAGGTCAGATCCAGTACAGACTGCTGCATACATGATTGACCCTACGATTGTCACATAGGAAACCTTGATTCCGTTGATGGTCATTTCATGAACACTATCGTTATCGTTTGGATCGTCGCTGGATATTCGAATGTGTGTTTCCATTGGTGTACTGACCGGATTAATGTTATCTCCAGACATGCCACATCGTTCCAACACTTTCCGTAGGTATTGGTGCTGTGACAATGTGATGATTCATCATCTTCTATCTTTAGTGATTTCCATTCCTAGTACCCAGGACAGTGGACCCAAATCATGCATTTTGAATGCGCCTGATAACATTAGTTTCACGTCTCAAGCATACCCTTTGGAATTAGCCGCAAGTATAATGTCATCCACATATATCACTAAGAAACACAATTTGCTGATGTCCTTGATTATGTATAAGCAGGTCTCGGCATTCAATTTGGTGAAGCCGATGCTGGTTAGTTTTCAATCCAGGGTCTTGTTCCAAGTTCGTCCTGCTTGTTTGAGCCTGTAAACTGACTTCTTTAGCTTCCAACAGAATCCCGCTTTTATGTCGACTCCCACTGGGGGTGAAACATATATATTCTCATGTAGTTCACCATTCAGATACACCTGCATTATGTCGCACCCTCCAAGCTCAAGATCATGTCTTGTGGCCAACGCCAGAATGATTTGTATAGATTCTATGTTTGCTACAGGTGCGAATACTTCATTGTAGTTGACCCCGTTTTCTTGTTGGAACCCCTGGACAACAATTTGTGTTTTGTAGGTGCTAATGTTTCCATTTTGATCCTGTTTGACTTTGAATGTTGAATGACTTGGTATAGGCTTCACTCTGTCTGGGGTTGGCACAATATCGTAAACATCATTGTCGATGAATCCTTTCAATTCACATTCTATTGAAGGTTTCCATTTGTCTGCATTCCTTCCTGTTATCGCCTCTGGTATGTCTGTCAGTAATTCATCTTGAAACTGACTGTCTTCAGTATGGCCACAGAGATATGTCTCTAACTCAGCAAATCTGACGAGATTATCATTCTCTTGTGGTGGATCTAAATTTTCCAACAGTGGAGATGGTTGATGTGTGTTTCCGTCCTTATTTCTTTGACGATTGTCTGAATGCTCTTGGACATTTTGTAGGTAATCAGTGTTCTTATCGTAAGGGCGACGTTTGCACGTGGGTCTGGAAGTTTGTAGGTTTATCGTAGTTCTACAAATCATCATCCTTGCATCTCCAGCTTGACATGTTGGTTTCATGATTGATTGGGATTCACGATCTCGCTTGGTATTACAAGTTTGTGGTGTTGCACATGTAGACAGTTGTATGATAATTGACTGCTGTCTGAGTCTAGGTATTCAAGAGGGTGTTTGAGATGTTGTTTTGAATGTGTCAGGTAGGTTCAACATTGTCTGGCGCTTGACTTCCATTGATACGGAAGGTGTGCATTGATCTTCACCTCCCACTGCATTCAGTATTGGTGGTAAGATGGGTTCATCTGACCCAGTTGTTGCAGATGGGCACTGTCGCAATATATCACTATATGTGTATTCAAGCTCTGCATATTGATCAGTTGGGAATTTGACTTCAGATATGGACCCTTCCTCGTTGAATCTGACGTGACGACTACATATGATTTTCTTGGTTGTCAAGTCCAATAGTTTATAAGCCTTGTTTCCTTCTTCATAACCGAGCATGACACATTTTGATCCATGTGCTGAGAATTTTCCTGAGCGTTTTTTCTTTGGAATTAAAGTATATGCTGGGCACCCAAACAAACAGAGTATCGTTGGATCTACATGTCGACCATACAGTACCTTGTGTGGTATCTTCCCCTTGTTACTGGATGCTGGGCTCCTAGCTGTGATGTATGTTGCAGTTTTCATAGCTTCTTCCCAGTACATTTTTGGCAATTTAGAGTCAATGAGCATGGCAACTGAGCTGATGGCTAATGTTTGACCCATTTGTTCTGATAGTCCATTCTGTTCAGCTGTGTAAGGTGCAGTCGATTCGTGTATTACTCCATCATTTTGCAGTAGGTTTTCAAATTCCTTTCCACAGTATTCTCCACTGCCATCTGTTCTAAGAAAGCCTATGAAATTTTTGGACCATGAAAATGTCCCTACTTCTTGGAGGAAACGGTCACGAACATCTTTCTTGAATTGTTCGTACATTGTCATTGCTTCTTTCTTTCTTTTCATAAAGTAGACAAAAGGATGTCTGGAATAATCATTGGTGAATGTAATTGCATATTTGAATCTGTCTGGTGATGCAGGAGTGATGGGGCCAATGACGTCTGGGTGAACTATTTGGAATGGTTTTGTGGTCTTTTGTCTGCTTGTTTTCTTGAACGGGATTTTTTTCATCTTGCCCATGGTGCACGATTCACAGAATTTGGGTTTCCCCATCAATTTGTCTATGTACTTCAACTGTCATTTTTGTACCATATGCAATATGTGACCGAACGACGTATGCCCCATTTGGCGGTGCATCAGATTGACATTGATGCTGATGTTTGCACGATGCTCAGACATGGGTCCCCATCTGAGGTGGTAAAGATTTCTCTTTTGTTTGCCTTCTGCAATTGTTTGACCATGGTGTTGAATTGAGCATCCATATTGTCCAAAGTTGACAGCCATTTGCTTGTCTGTTAGTCAAGCTACCAATATGAGCGATAGTTTGAAACTTGGTACGTGAAGTACATCTTGCAATATGAACTCGTATTTGCCTGATTTTGACATGCTGTGGAATCGTACATTTCCCACTCCTATTGCCTCTACAAATGAATCATCTCCAAAACAGATTCGTTGTGGGTTGTTTAGCTTTCAAGAAGAATTTGGATCAAACCATTCAAAATGAGGTACCATGTGCGTTGAGCAGGCCATGTCGATGAGTATGGCTTTATGTGTGGAAATAGGTTCAGAAGCAGTGTAAGCGATAATATGACCCTTGAGTTTATTTGTGATGTATTGTTTATTTACAGCTTTGGCGGAAAAATGAGCTTCGTTGTCATCACTCTCAAAGCAGCTAGACTCCTCTGCACTATCACTATTGCTTCAGTCTTCAGATTCGCGACTGCTGGCACAATTTGCACGACAATCTTTTCCCTTCGCTTTGTACTTCTTGTCCTTGTGTTTCTTTTCTTTTTCGTACTTCAAGACCTTGCATTCGCTCGATTCATGTCCACATTTGCCATGTATGACACATTTTTTGAATTTGCATTCTTGATTCCTTTTGGAACTGCTAGCCTTGTTAGAGGACTCGGCATTGTCCTGAACTGTTGTTACCGTGGATTCAACTTCTCCTTTGGAGTAAATGTCTTGCGCCATTAAACGTGACTCGACATCTGACAATGAGA
>MU134302.1:450420-482893 GCA_015039355.1 Ramaria rubella | reverse complement strand
AGGGACCGGGTCGAGGTTGAGGTCCCACGGACCTCTAAAGTGTCGACACCTACGCAGGCTTGTAAACATCACGTACCCTCGTACTAGGTGTAGCTGTCACACAAGACGTACAAACAGCGGGGGAAACGTTGTAGGTTCGAAGTTATTGCTGCCACGCAACTTCAACCGACATGTGTTTTCACATTCACGGCGACCGTCTGTGAACGACATTACCCGGTAGACTCGTCCCCATGCTCATGACTTCTGATCTACTGTTTCTTTGTTGTACTTGGGTGGATTAATAATGTGTACACCAAGGTAACACATCGTGAGGAAGCACTAACGATGGACTCGGTAGAACAGTAACCCGCTGACCCCTCATGAGAAGTGACCTTCGACTTCTACGTTCCTGTCTCTGACTTATCAACCTTATGTTCTGTTACACTGTATGGTCATCTCAGACTAGGACAAGATCACTGTGGTAACATTGTTATACTCGGTAGGTCAATCGTGGTCATAGAGTATCACCGGGCGGTGACCATGCTCAACAAGTTCTGACAGACACACCCCTATATCTTTCGGTACTCATCACTCTTAGTTTACCTACTTTCGTGGGTGGTCCACATTGTTCCACTCAGTATCCAAACTCACGTTGGTCTACAACTAGACTTCGGTTCAACTTTTCAAATAACCTTCCGGACCTCACACTAGCTGAAGGATCGGACTTTGTAGTTCGTGACGTATTTGGTATTGTTGTACATGGACTACGGACACAAGAACCGAGGGTTTAGGAATAGCAGGGGTACAGGACAACACATTAGCTCGACGAGAACCAACGCTGTGTCAAGTGAGAGTACGTGACGGTCGACTCTCGAACGTTGTACAGACCGAGGTGACACTTACGGTAGACGTAGACAACATCAGAGAACCCCAGATGGTTTACTCAGGACACGTACACATCAACTTCTAGTTCCTCTTTTGGATGAAACAAACTCCCCACTACGTCCTTCCGGCCAAATTAGAGTAGTTCGACTTTGTTTCAAACAATGTTATGGATCCGTTCAGTCGACCACAGACTTCTCAATATTTTGTCGTGAATGTAACAGATGAACCTAAGACTTTACTAGGACACGTGTCCATGTATCAACTTGTCGATCCTCTTCTGGTTGAAACTAACTCGTTACTACGATCTGTCACCGTGGGTAAGTTAGAATAACTCGACTTTTTCTTCAAGTAATGTTGTTGGTCCATTCAGTCACATACAGATTTCTCCACAATTTGTCGTGAATGTAGCAGATGAACTTAAGGGTTCAGTACTGAGCAACGAACACCCAAAACTGGGTGTCTAGGATGAGGACGTCCATGGACCCACATTTCAACCTAGCTGTATAAGTATGACAGTAACGTTCACATACACAGATCATAGATGTGACTGTGTATGTGAACGTTACTACCATGTTTGTTACCCCACTACAGTCTTGTAGCCAGTACACTGGGGGTCTATAGGTGGTTTTATAGACACTCAGGGTGTCCGGTCTGGACATAGGCTCGGAATAGACACCCTTTTTTTATAGGTTTAGACGTCTACTCTATGGGTGTCCAAAGGGTACCTACCTAGACGTTTTTTGGACGTCCATTAGACGTGAACACAGTACGGAATCAGACCTCGGTGTCGTTTTCCGGGTCTGTCCTTTCAGCTCGGACGGGTACTACACCTGTCCGTTTACCCTTTGCGATTACTCCTATAGGTCAGGAACATCTTGATGCTGTGGGTATCGAAGGTTGAGATACTCAGTTTTCACGTCTAACCGTCTAGATTCCTCTAGATACGATCTCCTTAGTCTTTGTCTGCTCTATAGCGGGTAATTCTTTTGATTTTCTTGAAGTTGGTCCAGTTTCAATACTAACAGAGAACTGTTCAACTCTCTTCACGACTGTTCGCTGTGTCTGTTAAGAGACTCTCACACTTACAGAGTCGAGTACGTACGGGTTCTTGTAACGTTTAGTGCTGTAAGAGACAGGGTTTGTCCCTGTTATCTTGTACCCAGTCGTGCGGCCCTACTTCTTTGGGTCTTTATGTTTGCATGTTGTCCTTTATAACGGGTCTACTAATGTCGGGAGTTTCTCTCGGTATCTGTACATCTATGATGCACACTTCACTCGGTTGCTCGTCGACTCCATCGAACACGTCACCTGTTGTTCTGTCCCGATTTGATTACCAGTCTATATTCAGTGCTTTGTAAATATTGATATCAGTGCATTGTACATACTCCAATTCTACTATCTAGTGACACGAAAGCTCTTCTGGTAATGTGCTAAGGATGAGCATAGGTTTATTCATGAGTTTCACAGATTGTAGGCCAACTAGGAATTACCTGCAGAACTTGAATATTTAATGAATTTTTCACAGGTATACCTGTGGGTGCCTGTGATCCACACCTGCAGATTCAGATATCCAAGCCCCAGATGGTGCCCCAGATGCAGGTAGAGCCTCCAGAGATTTAAATACCCATGGGTATACCTGCAGATAATCCATGGATTCACTCGTGTCATGCCTTACTCCAGATGTATCTGGATCCTCTCCGGATCTAGATGCTCAGCTTCAAGTTCTTATCAAAGTCATAGATCTCTGATCTATCAGCCACACTGTGGCATTCTTCTATTGATTTAGAATAATCAACAGTAAATGTCTGTTTACTGTTTCTGAAAATTCAGGCAAGTGTTAAACTCATCAGTTTGGGTAAAAAGATTGGTTGGTCTTTTTTCAGGTTTTATTGCAGTGCTTCCAACTTGATTGGCAGTCAAAAAAGTGTAAGACTTTGCTTATTCACACACACAGACTGAGCCAATATGTTTATTGGAGTCTGCGACTGGTGTGGTTACAAGTAAAAAGTATGCTTATCTAATTATTTGTGGACAATACACAGTTGTCCACTATCTACAAGCGCCCCTAGTGGGTGGCTTATCTAATACACCCCATAAGTCACTCTGGTGTCTTATATACCTGAGATAGTAGCATATATGCTACTATAAGAACCTATATTCTTACACATCACCTCTTCGGGACCTCAGGAGCCTGTAGAACACCTTCGGAACAGCTTAAAAAGCACTTCTCCACTTTTACAACCCCTTTATGGTCCCTAGAAACATCTTTGCCACCCTTACAAGGCCTCACAAGCCTCATAAACACCACTGAGTCTTTCTTTCTTCTTTTACCTCCACATATTTCCTCACATATTTCAAACCTATTGAACCTCGTTTGGTCTACTACATCCATTCCCTGCACAAATAGAGCTCCCCTTCTTGCCTATACACTGTAGCCACAGCTCAGCCAGCTGTTAAGGCAGCTAGCCAAGCTGCAGCAACACTAGATGTAACCAAGGCAAAGATCCTTCATTCCCAGCCCTTCAGGTTCACATGGCAAGATTCACAGATTATGGGTCACGTTAGGTGGGTGTTAGAAACCAGATTCATTCCCAACTTTTCCACCTTTCTCCAATATATCATACTTTCCAATCTGTTTTCGATCACCCCCATTCATTCTACTTATCCCTGTTTATCTATTTTTAGTTGTTTTCTTTCAAGATCTATATCTTCGGTCTTATGTTCATATTAATCCTTACCTCTGAATCTGTATTCACTCCATTTTGGAATTCCGCACCTCATATCTTTCTGACTCAGACTGTATCCATTTGTTATATATGACTCCTGCATGTACTTTGTTCCCTAGTTCAAATATTGATTCACCTTGACTTTATATTTTCTCATTCCATCTCTAAGTCTTATCCAACCTCTGTTCTCCAACTTCCCCAATATCCCAATTCCAAAATACCAGGACACAAAGGATCCAAGAGGGTGCAACCTATAAGTTGAAGCCAATGTCCATACATTTCCGACTCTGAATCCTGAACCCTGACATTCTGATACCCTGACCTTCTGACATTCCAACAAGAGGAAATCTAGTTCATAACAACCATATCCCTTGGTGTTTGAATTGAATTAATTGGATTCATGATTTAATTTGATTAATCAGTTTGTATAGTCAGTACACACCCCAGTGACCATCAGTGCTAAAACATGGATTACTTGTGCAGGGCCTTGAGTTGAAGGGGATGATTAATCTCTTCAAGCAAGAGGTGGTGTCAACAACTATGCAGGTAATACTCAGTCAGTCTCTCGTGTGAAAAGACTGATATTGGTCAAAGTACCTATGCAGGTAATACTACAACTAAGTCAGAATAAAGTTCAAAAGTAACTGTAAGTATTGTTAATGCACCTCAGTCTCTCATGTGAAAAGACTGAGGGGAAAACTTCAAGCGCTAGTATACCGCCGTTATATGTCTTTGGCTACAAACATAATAAGTAATGACCTTTTTTGCTTATCCATTATCGACGTCATTTCTTGACACTCCCACTCGAACGTTGGCAAAGACCCATTGCACTGATGAATCTCCAGTGTTTCTCTCTTGGTAATGCTTTTGTGAGTATGTCCGCAATCATGTCATCTGTGGATATATAATGGATAGTAGCCTTTCCAGATGCTACCACATTGTCGCAAACGTAATGATACTTGTGTTGGATATGCTTGGTATGTGCGTGAAACTGTGGATCCCTAGATAATATTATTGCAGCCTGATTGTCGCAATTTAACACAGTTGGTTTGCTTTGAGCATGGCCTATATCCTTGAAGAATAGACGCAACCACATTAAGTGCTGTGTGGCATTGCTTAATCCTATATATTTGGATTCTGTTGTTGACAGTACCACGATAGGTTGTCATTTGCTGGACCAAGATATGGCCGCTTTTGAAGCGATGAAAACAAAACCTGACGTTGACCTGGAGGTGTCGGAATCTCCACTCCAATCCGAGTTGGAGAATATGTAGAAACTCATATCTTGAGACACGTTAAAACCATCAAAGCACAACTTGACATCCAGCATCCCTTTGATGTACCTCAAAGCTCGTTTGGCTAACTTCCAATGACAGTCCTTCAGATTTGTTGTATAATGCCCAAGTATGCCCACCATGTACGACAGGTCAGATCCAGTACAGACTGCTGCATACATGATTGACCCTACGATTGTCACATAGGAAACCTTGATTCCGTTGATGGTCATTTCATGAACACTATCGTTATCGTTTGGATCGTCGCTGGATATTCGAATGTGTGTTTCCATTGGTGTACTGACCGGATTAATGTTATCTCCAGACATGCCACATCGTTCCAACACTTTCCGTAGGTATTGGTGCTGTGACAATGTGATGATTCATCATCTTCTATCTTTAGTGATTTCCATTCCTAGTACCCAGGACAGTGGACCCAAATCATGCATTTTGAATGCGCCTGATAACATTAGTTTCACGTCTCAAGCATACCCTTTGGAATTAGCCGCAAGTATAATGTCATCCACATATATCACTAAGAAACACAATTTGCTGATGTCCTTGATTATGTATAAGCAGGTCTCGGCATTCAATTTGGTGAAGCCGATGCTGGTTAGTTTTCAATCCAGGGTCTTGTTCCAAGTTCGTCCTGCTTGTTTGAGCCTGTAAACTGACTTCTTTAGCTTCCAACAGAATCCCGCTTTTATGTCGACTCCCACTGGGGGTGAAACATATATATTCTCATGTAGTTCACCATTCAGATACACCTGCATTATGTCGCACCCTCCAAGCTCAAGATCATGTCTTGTGGCCAACGCCAGAATGATTTGTATAGATTCTATGTTTGCTACAGGTGCGAATACTTCATTGTAGTTGACCCCGTTTTCTTGTTGGAACCCCTGGACAACAATTTGTGTTTTGTAGGTGCTAATGTTTCCATTTTGATCCTGTTTGACTTTGAATGTTGAATGACTTGGTATAGGCTTCACTCTGTCTGGGGTTGGCACAATATCGTAAACATCATTGTCGATGAATCCTTTCAATTCACATTCTATTGAAGGTTTCCATTTGTCTGCATTCCTTCCTGTTATCGCCTCTGGTATGTCTGTCAGTAATTCATCTTGAAACTGACTGTCTTCAGTATGGCCACAGAGATATGTCTCTAACTCAGCAAATCTGACGAGATTATCATTCTCTTGTGGTGGATCTAAATTTTCCAACAGTGGAGATGGTTGATGTGTGTTTCCGTCCTTATTTCTTTGACGATTGTCTGAATGCTCTTGGACATTTTGTAGGTAATCAGTGTTCTTATCGTAAGGGCGACGTTTGCACGTGGGTCTGGAAGTTTGTAGGTTTATCGTAGTTCTACAAATCATCATCCTTGCATCTCCAGCTTGACATGTTGGTTTCATGATTGATTGGGATTCACGATCTCGCTTGGTATTACAAGTTTGTGGTGTTGCACATGTAGACAGTTGTATGATAATTGACTGCTGTCTGAGTCTAGGTATTCAAGAGGGTGTTTGAGATGTTGTTTTGAATGTGTCAGGTAGGTTCAACATTGTCTGGCGCTTGACTTCCATTGATACGGAAGGTGTGCATTGATCTTCACCTCCCACTGCATTCAGTATTGGTGGTAAGATGGGTTCATCTGACCCAGTTGTTGCAGATGGGCACTGTCGCAATATATCACTATATGTGTATTCAAGCTCTGCATATTGATCAGTTGGGAATTTGACTTCAGATATGGACCCTTCCTCGTTGAATCTGACGTGACGACTACATATGATTTTCTTGGTTGTCAAGTCCAATAGTTTATAAGCCTTGTTTCCTTCTTCATAACCGAGCATGACACATTTTGATCCATGTGCTGAGAATTTTCCTGAGCGTTTTTTCTTTGGAATTAAAGTATATGCTGGGCACCCAAACAAACAGAGTATCGTTGGATCTACATGTCGACCATACAGTACCTTGTGTGGTATCTTCCCCTTGTTACTGGATGCTGGGCTCCTAGCTGTGATGTATGTTGCAGTTTTCATAGCTTCTTCCCAGTACATTTTTGGCAATTTAGAGTCAATGAGCATGGCAACTGAGCTGATGGCTAATGTTTGACCCATTTGTTCTGATAGTCCATTCTGTTCAGCTGTGTAAGGTGCAGTCGATTCGTGTATTACTCCATCATTTTGCAGTAGGTTTTCAAATTCCTTTCCACAGTATTCTCCACTGCCATCTGTTCTAAGAAAGCCTATGAAATTTTTGGACCATGAAAATGTCCCTACTTCTTGGAGGAAACGGTCACGAACATCTTTCTTGAATTGTTCGTACATTGTCATTGCTTCTTTCTTTCTTTTCATAAAGTAGACAAAAGGATGTCTGGAATAATCATTGGTGAATGTAATTGCATATTTGAATCTGTCTGGTGATGCAGGAGTGATGGGGCCAATGACGTCTGGGTGAACTATTTGGAATGGTTTTGTGGTCTTTTGTCTGCTTGTTTTCTTGAACGGGATTTTTTTCATCTTGCCCATGGTGCACGATTCACAGAATTTGGGTTTCCCCATCAATTTGTCTATGTACTTCAACTGTCATTTTTGTACCATATGCAATATGTGACCGAACGACGTATGCCCCATTTGGCGGTGCATCAGATTGACATTGATGCTGATGTTTGCACGATGCTCAGACATGGGTCCCCATCTGAGGTGGTAAAGATTTCTCTTTTGTTTGCCTTCTGCAATTGTTTGACCATGGTGTTGAATTGAGCATCCATATTGTCCAAAGTTGACAGCCATTTGCTTGTCTGTTAGTCAAGCTACCAATATGAGCGATAGTTTGAAACTTGGTACGTGAAGTACATCTTGCAATATGAACTCGTATTTGCCTGATTTTGACATGCTGTGGAATCGTACATTTCCCACTCCTATTGCCTCTACAAATGAATCATCTCCAAAACAGATTCGTTGTGGGTTGTTTAGCTTTCAAGAAGAATTTGGATCAAACCATTCAAAATGAGGTACCATGTGCGTTGAGCAGGCCATGTCGATGAGTATGGCTTTATGTGTGGAAATAGGTTCAGAAGCAGTGTAAGCGATAATATGACCCTTGAGTTTATTTGTGATGTATTGTTTATTTACAGCTTTGGCGGAAAAATGAGCTTCGTTGTCATCACTCTCAAAGCAGCTAGACTCCTCTGCACTATCACTATTGCTTCAGTCTTCAGATTCGCGACTGCTGGCACAATTTGCACGACAATCTTTTCCCTTCGCTTTGTACTTCTTGTCCTTGTGTTTCTTTTCTTTTTCGTACTTCAAGACCTTGCATTCGCTCGATTCATGTCCACATTTGCCATGTATGACACATTTTTTGAATTTGCATTCTTGATTCCTTTTGGAACTGCTAGCCTTGTTAGAGGACTCGGCATTGTCCTGAACTGTTGTTACCGTGGATTCAACTTCTCCTTTGGAGTAAATGTCTTGCGCCATTAAACGTGACTCGACATCTGACAATGAGATTTTCTTGTTTGATGGATTGGAGTTTAGTATTGTGGTAATCAGCATTTCAAATCACGGTGTCTTTGGTAATGAGTGTAACAGAGCATAGGCCATGACTTCATTGTCGAGTTGTCTCTTCATGCCTGCAAGTCTTTTGTCGGCTGCATGGATTTTGGAGATGTGTTTGTGTATGTCAGTTGTTCCATCCCATCGCAAGCTCATGACATCGACAAAGGTGTAGAACAATGATACACCTGTATTTTGATCTTCGAACTGTTCCATTATCAACTCCCAAAGTTGCTTTGCCATTTGGGGCATTGTGACATGTTTGAAGGTAAGGGCATTGCTCAGGTACTTGACGATTGTACTGTGAGCCTTGCCGTCTCGCACTTTCCAAGTGTCCATGCCATGGTAGTAAGATGGGTAAATTGTTACCGTGGGGCCTGGATCAACTTCTGTGCCATCCACTAGCTCCCAGACCTTTTTGTTGCATAGTTCAGACATGACACATATCTTCCATATTTGGAAGATGGTGACATCTGATAGTATTGGGCAGTCATTGTTGTCTGAAGCCATGTTCGAGTGTGCTTGTATTTATCTGCAATTCTGTTGCACTATTCGGGGCCCATAACCTGTCAACAACTATGCAGGTAATACTCAGTCTCTCATGTGAAAAGACTGATATTGGTCAAAGTACCTATGCAGGTAATACTACAACTAAGTCAGAATCAAGTTCAAAAGTGACTGTAAGTATTGTTACAGTAACGCACCTCAGTCTCTCGTGTGAAAAGACTGAGGGCAAAACTTCAAGCGCTGGTATACCGCCGTTATATGTCTTCGGCTACGAACGTATTAAGTAATGACCTTTTTTGCTTATCCATTATCGACGTCATTTCTTGACAGGTGGTACTAAGGCTGTCCACAACTCTACCCACATACATGTCAGCGCATGTAGCTGAACTATGCTACAGCCTTACGGTACCTAGAATCTAGCCTCCGATGTAGCCATGATAGGGCGCCTACCTAGGTATGCCAGCTAATGCTACCTACTATTTGTCCGTTTTCCTGATGTAGTAACCGAATTGAAAAAGTTTGGATCCAGTGATTTCCAGCTTATTGAAAACAATGTGTAATAGGTCCTGAAACCAATCACCATATGGTAATATGGCGCGATTGGCGCGAATTTGTAGTGTTCGCTACCAGTATATCGTCTCTTACAAGAATTTGAATTCAGGTCCCCAGAGTTGGGAGCATCTAAACTCGTAATCAGTATCACGTACCAACGAAGCCTTTGTGAATTTATGTTCGTCACATTGAACCAAGGGTCTGGACAATCATTATCCTCTCGAGCTATGAAAAGTGAGTACGAATACTGCCAAGCCGCATGCAATCAATATCCGGGCAATGGGTTGGCCGTTGGATCCGGTGCATACTAGTATTACTATATAATGGCCAACGCAATGGACACAGCATGTGATTGGCTAACGCCAACACATGACCCAAGTCCACGTCACTGTCTCAGAGCTCAAGCTCTACTATGCGTTCCCCGCGGCGTGTTGATTATACGTAGGGGTGCCATATAGAATCTGATCTATAACTAATGACCATGTCCTTGAAATTAGAGCGGTGATATTGTTAATAACCGAAAGTCAAACAGTGTCGACAACCGATGAGCGAGACGTACTCGCGCGACTGCCAGTTATTGGCATCCATAAGCACATTTTGGACAGGAACTGATTATCGTGATGAGTATCTGTCGACATCCAGTCTAATTGAGAGGCATGATGTCTATAACTTAGCTGGTGTACAGGGATATTTGGGCATTTGGTCGTGGGATAATCATACTAACATGTAAGCGGTAGGTGATGAAGCCGAAACGAAACGCCTGCACGATCCAGAAGCTGTTGATCAAAGCATGACTAGCCAGGGTACCAAAACAAGCATGCCCCCTTGAAGGATTTCGGTGCTTGATGGTTCGTGGAGTTCGAGTTGGTGGGAAGTGCAGGGAGTCTGCATGGCTCTGGACCGCTAACCTTAATGCCGAAGACCTTTTGCTCTATCTGAACGCGCTCGGTGACTTTGTGGTTCTCCATCAGGACTCTTCTTGGTCCTTATGTATGGATCCCTGACTTTACGTAAGTTTCCATCGTGGCGGATGCCCTTTGCTCTCGAGGGTCCAGGTACCCCATTGACTTGATTTCGCTCCAAAGTCGACCCGCCGTGATGCCCGCACAATTTGAAGTTGCATCCCAACCAACGGTTTCCGTGTACTGAAGTTCAAGTTGTCTCGTCTAATTCCCTCTATTTTTTCAGTCAAATTCGCAACAGTGCCAAGCATGATGATGTATGGCACTGCCAGGTGGCGTTGGGTCTTCAAGCCTGAATGCGATCCTAGGGAGAATTCATGATGTCTGCGGCTCATATCAGAATGGATATCTCTTGCCGATTTTGTGTGTAATATATCAGAGAGCGCCCTCTCAGGCGGTTCACGACTCACTCGCATGGTCGAGTGTAGCCACCCAATCCCTATGGTTCCATTTTTGGCGTCTGTGCATTTCAGGAAATCTCATATCCTGGTAAGGCACGGGAGGGTCTCATTTTGTATAAAGGTGGCGGGTCTATGAGTGGTAAAACTGCATAAACTAAAGACACTGGCAGTGACGTTTTTATTCAATGCGGCTCTTCAACACTGCGACTATATCTTTTCTCGCTGGACTTTCGTCTCAGGTTGTTTCTGCACATCCAAGCAGTAATGTGCTGAAACCTAGACGAACATCGTCAATCCTCATCAGTATGTGCTAGTCATACAACCTTATTGCCGACATCTCATTTTTTTCTTGCAGATCCCGCTGCCCAGCCCGACCTGCCCACTGCTTCACAGGCTGTGGCGGCGGCGGCGGCAGCGTCTCTCAACCTTGACGATATTCAAGGCGATATTCTGTACGACAATTCTGCTTTTGTGACAAGAAAGATTCATTTAGGCTTTTTGTGATTTCCCCCCTTGTAGCATCGGAATGAAAAAGCTTCAGGAACTTTTTTTCTTTTTCAGCATCAACGATGCAGCAGCCTTCAAAGCAAAGCTCGGCTCTGACATCCATCCCCTTATCACGACTACTACCCAAATGCTTAACGTCTCTGCCCAGCCTAACACTGCAGTCAATGTTGCCTTTTCTCAGATAGGTCTCACAACATTGGGAGTCACAGATGATTTGGGCGATCCACTGTTTTCGGCTGGACAGGAGGCCGATGCCACTGCGCTTGGAGATCCAGGAACTACCAACTGGGTGTCTGCATTCCTTGGCCAGGGAATACATGGCGTATTCCTCCTTGCTTCAGATACTGTCGATAATGTCAATGGCGAATTGTCGAATATTCAAAGCATTTTGGGGGATTCAATCACCGAAATTTACAGTCTTCAGGCGGCAGCGCGTCCCGGCGACCAACAAGGTCATGAGCGTACGTTACTGGATTCAGTGTTTGCTTGGGCTACTGCTTATTGACACATTATTTAAGACTTCGGGTTTATGGATGGCATCGGTCAGCCCGCGGTTGACGGCTTCATCCCCCCGAACCCAGGGCAAACTGTCGTCGCTCCAGGTGTCATCCTTCTCAACGAGACTAACGACCCAATTACGACCCGCCCCGCTTGGGCCAAAGACGGCTCTTTCCTCGCTTTCCGCCAACTTGCGCAGCTCGTGCCCGAATTTGACAAATTCCTTACCGATAATCCCATTATTGAAGAGGGTCTTACCACTGAGCAGGGTTCGGCTCTTCTTGGTGCACGCATGGTAGGACGATGGCCAAGTGTGCGTTCATTGAACTATATTAGGGAAGTAGAGTGAAACGCTCAATGCTCCCCACCCATATTTCAGGGTGCTCCTATCGATCTCACTCCCCTTTTCGATGATCCTGTTCTTGGGGCTGATCCGACACGTAACAACAACTTCACGTTTGCTCATCCAGGAGAAGATATTCTATCGAATCAAACGCGGTGCCCTTTCTCCGCACACATCAGAAAAACAAACCCTCGTGCTGATTTCAATCCACAAAACGTTGTTAACCACATCATCCGAGCTGGCATTCCTTATGGTCCAGAAGGTGAGAGTTCGCTGTTGCTTTCATTTCCTCGTCGGCAAATTGCTAAAGATTTACAGTCACGCCTGCCGAGGCCACATCAAACACCACCACGACGGAACGTGGCCTTGCATTCGGTTTGTCTAGCATTAAATTTTTTAGTGTAAACTAGAACTAATTTGAAACATTCGTAGTCGCCTACCAGTCAGATCTCGGAAAGGGTTTCCATTTCCTCCAGAATACCTGGGCCGATAACGTGAAGTGAGCACTTACATTGAAACGCTTTTCCTTTGGTGCCCATCTCGTTTCATTTTGCAGCTTCATTTTCGGTAAAAACGACAGTACTCCCGGATTTGATCCCATTATCGGCGCGAACGCTGGACAAGCTCGTTTCGTGTCGGGTCTAGATCCCACAAACTCGTCTAGAGACTTTACACTAGTGACGGACTTCGTCCAGTCTCGCGGTGGAGAGTATTTCTTCTCCCCATCATTATCTGCCATCCTTAACACCCTCGCGGTTTAAGCATCTGGGGTTGGGTATACAGGCTACTAGTAGATCTGTTATAAATTACATAGCCTACTAGTGTCTTGTAAAACTTGTTTGCTAACTTCGCGGAATTCACTACTCGTGAGTGAGATGAGAAGGTCATTTTAAATCATTCCAAGTTCGGCCACCTCCTTGATTCTGAATACGTCAGACCCGGAGCCCCTAACTTCATACTACTAGTTGGACTGTACAAACAGGCCGCAAACAGATGGACAAAATACCTCCGTTTCCGTTATGGCGCATATATTCCTAGCGGGACCAAAACTCATTCACTTCTGCATGCATAGCATGATCCGTCAAATCACATGTGCATTCTGTGCTCAATGTGGTGATGAATGACGCTGCCGGATAGAACAAGAGCGGGCAAACATTAAGGGCAGAAAAAGACGGTGTAGGGATGAATGAGGCTTAGAACGGCAATCACCGGGTGGTTCTGGCTCAGGAAAGTGACCGTCAAGTGATTGCGTTCCTAGACGTAGACGGAAGCATTGTTTCTAAAATCGAGACCAAAAAAAGAGGAACCAGAAAGTCTACTCCCGGCATGTCAGGTTCCGGAAGAGATGAACGCATGGACTTGATGTAACAGTGCCTGAAGGGTCTCGGACTCGCACGTCTATGGCGCCTGTGTAGCGCTTGTTGTGGAGAGGCCGAGGAAGAGTCCTCTTGATAATGATTCACGATTCTTCGTGGAATCGCTCGTACTCTTTTTGCCCAACATTTTCCTTATATTTTTCGTGTATGACGCGGAAGACGTCGTCGAGGTCATCGAGTGCTTTTAGGAGAGCGCTCAACGAAGATAAGTTGTCTGATGGGCATGATATGCTCAGGGGATCAAATAAGCACTACATAAAATGCAACGCACCATACATCTGGATCCGTAGTTGGATGTTCTCCTCTGAAGGGTGGGGGACGCTAAATGGTGTTGCACTGAGTAAGGTCGCGATGCAAACTGAAAACAGGACCACATTACCTGTATCCGCAAAATTCAACTTTGGGGCTAGGTACGGGTCACGGGTCATGAACGCCAATTGGATATGTGCCACGCACTTCTTCATAATCATCCATTGTAATGCCTTGCCAAGGGTATGATCCTCTTGACGGATAAGGTATGTAGCAGCGGACAAATCCGGTGAGGCTCCCTTAACCTGTTAATTGAACATACTTGAGAATAAACTGGAAAATGGTAGCGATCGCTATCTTTGACTCACGATGGATACCTTGGGTGGTAACTTTCTTGTTGCACCATCCATTTTTGGGCTTCTAAAGTTGAGCGGGCAGTGTGATGTGGCGTTCACAAACGACAGGAGCAGGCAAGCACAAAGAAGTCGCACAAAAGAGTACGGGGTATGCAGTTAAATTCGAGCTCCGCTTGCCGTTCATAGAGACAAACAAGCGCAAATGTTGGTGTTACCTTTGTTCCCCTAGCTCTGCTTTGTTCAACGTCACTGTAAACTATTGGTTTTCACGTGCTTACAAGATTCACGAGGTGCCTAACGTCAATGGAGATCCTCTATCGTACAGCTAGCCAATGTTTACTACGGAATTCGAAACCTTACAATGCATAATCTATGGTCCTCCATCTATAGTCTCCTGGTTATTATTTAAGAAGCTGTGCTCTTTAAAGGACCTCCGTTTGACTTCAGGTCTTCATCCGGCATCCGCCACATCCCATTTTTTCTTCCGTGACCGTTCTTCGGCAGGCCCTAGCTCCCTGGTGGAAACCTCTTTTAAGAACCTCATCCTTAACATACCCACACTCCTGCTTCTGCTATCGCTCCATCTTCCTCAGCCCCAGCTACTGTATCACCATCCGTTAACTTCTGTATCGTTATCGCCCACCAGGACCACGGCATCGTATAGACGTATAGAACATGAATGTGACACTTCCTGCTCTTCACAACCTCTTCTCTGAATCCTCTCTACCATCGCCGTCACCATCACCCTCGAGTTCAGAGGACCATGTATTTACGCCCATAAAAGGCAAGGATCAGGTCAGTTGTCTTCATTTGATTTCGAATCAGTCAGTCATGTTGACCACCGACATCATAGTTTGACCAACTTTATTCCTCTCCTCATTTGCCATTCCCAATCTCGAAGTCCAAAGATGTGCATAGCATCCACAACCGACGGGTTTCAACGTGTTCCACGTCCTCCGCGCCTTCATTGACGTTCTCGAGTTCTTCAACGCCTTCACCACCACCTACGCGGCCTGCTTCCCCTCAATCGTTTCTACTCGTTCCATGCTCTTTAGATATTGCCGACGCTGTCGTCATTATTCCAGAATCTCATCCTTTAACGAGGAGACGCAATACATCCCAGAGCCTCCCATCATCTTCAGCAACTGCCTATCCATATGTACCGGTCCTTCGACCTTGCAAACCTTCAGAGGCACGCGCAACCTTACTTATCGGACCTGCTATCTCTGCGCATGCTCGCAGAAGTACAGCCAGTGGACAACGAAGAATACACCCTTATCGTATCGTGCGCGAGCGTCGACTGTGAATCCTTGCGACTACGGACCTAGTATACATGAAACACTAGTCGGTGTAATTGCTATTGCTGTATGTGTCACCACAATTGTATTTTTTTTTTGTATTGTCGATCTGCTAGCTAAGAATGGCCCCACGCACTATCCAGCCTCGAAATAGGACGATATAAGATACACACAAACCGTAACATTAAGTAATGCGATCATAACTTAGGACTGCATAAGAGTTGAACTTCGGCTTGTGACATGAGACGTGTCTCGGCTTCGCCAACTTGTCGCATAGCTTGGAATGCTTGCCAATACAACCTCGGTGATCCAACGAGGTTGACTTTGGACTTTTGCAACGTATAACGGCCCTCTTCCGCGGCCGCCAACTCATGATCGTTCATTACGAAGCCATCTGATCGAGAGATATCTAGCCGAGTAAACGTCAGCATCAAGCCCAAGTTGGTGCTGTAGAGACGACAGTGTTGAGCTACCTTGATCGGGTTTAGGGGACATTGGGATTGGGCTTCTTAACTGACGAGACATGGATGGTGTGGAAGCCAACGTCATTGACATGTTTGAAAATGTTACAGTAATGTGTTGATGCTGGTAAATGGGATAAGATTGTGGAGTAATCCGTGAAGCTGCTTGTTTTTATGACCCAATTTGAAACTTCCGATGTCTTTGCCTAGGCAATATCGCGGGAAGCTTGTCGCGATGCGAGACATGAGTAAAACTACTAGAGGACGCTGGGATGAGTTGGCCGACATGGGTCTTCCCAACTCACTAAATGTTTACATTAAGGGTAGCTATAGATGGCCTCGCTACGCTAGGACTAGGAGAAGTCGTGGGGCCTAGACTCTTGTCCAGTCGCGGAATGTGGCGCAAAAGGCTTTCCCAAAGTAGCGTGCATTACATAACTAGAGACGCGCTAAATGCGATCACGTGGTGAATATTGGTGTGTGCTGGTCTACTGTCTAAGCCAAGGCCCAAAACCATGTCTACAGTCAGCCACATCGTCTCCCACCTAGTCTATTCCAATCTGTCTGCGACGCAATGCCCATACTCCCTACCGATAGAGTTGACAAACACGCAGAATTCTTCTTTCCAGATGGTAATCTTGTGCTCATCGTTGGCAAGGAAGCCAAACTAGCATTCCGCCTCCACAGAGGCATTGTTAACCGCTGGTCTCCCGTCTTTCGGAATATGATAGATGCTCTCGATGCAGACATCGACCCTTGGAAATTCCTGGACTGTGACGTACTTGTGTTCGACGATGACCCGGTAGACTTTGAGAGGCTTATAAGAGTTCTACATGACGGAACGTAAGCCAAAGTCTCAAGAATCGCGCTTTCATTTCACTTACACCCACGTAGCTCTTCTCTCGACTGCTCCTCTGCGAACTTCCCCCTTCTCACCAGCCTTCTTATGCTCTCTCACAAATACAACATGCCGCAACTGCAAACACATACCCTCAACCACCTTTTTGCTGCCTACCCTTTGAGTCTTCCCGCATGGGACGTCCGTGAGGCGTACTCGTTCTCACCCGGGGCTCGCCAGGATCGTCTTAGAGAGCTGCGCGCACTACGTCCTCACCCGCTCGCGGTCGTTAGCCTCTCTCTACAGCTTGGACTTCCCCACCTCCTGATCCCTGCATACCTCGATCTCGCTCGTTTCCCTGTCTCCGATATTATCTGCGGATACACCGTTGCACCGTCTCCCTTAATCCTTACATCCCCCAAGCCTGCTGACTATACCATACCATCTGAATCTCCACTTATACCATCCACGCTCCACCTGCCCACATTACAAACGACGGCTGTATTACGCGGCAAAGAAACCCTCCAACGTTTCATCGCCGACTTTATCAAATCTAGTGTTGAAAAGCGAGCGCAATCACCTTTGTGCCGTTATATACACCTCCTAGGAGACCCCCTTGCGACGCCGCCATACCCCTGCGCAGCGGCATTTGCGCGTGTCTCACATGAAATGCTGATAATGACCGCGGGGGTGGAAGGAGGAGTGGACAGCGATCCGCTCTTTGTGCTGAAGTGCGCCGTTGAACTGCTTAAGGAACTGTCGCATCATGCGAGAGGAGTTGACGAGAACGATGCCGACGAAACTACAACATTCCCAATAAATGCCTTGAGCCGCAACGCGGACATTCGCAAGAACGGGGCATGCGCTGGTTGCATGGATAGCTTTGAGCATACTGTTGATGTGGCCAGACGGCATATATGGAATTGTCTTCCGAAGTGGTTTGATTTACGGAAGTTTCTGGAGAACGGGTTCGATACAGAGTGGGATTCACCAACACCGACGGCATGAGCTAATGCCGCACCCACCGGACATATTCGGATGTAGTCGCCTGAAAATAAACCACGTTCGATACCACCGTCCTCCTTTATCCATCACCGTTAACGTTACCCACCGTTGACCGTCGTTGTGGAGGGCCCGAGGACCATCGAGGGAATACTCCGACTCCCAAAGCATCGATTTAGATACACATTCTTGTGTTAATATTCATTATCAAGAGGTTAATCTTTCCCAATTCCATAGGTTCAGAATTGCTGTCTCCCACGGCTCATTGAGTGTGGACGACATGAAAGCCACAGGATCCGGCACCGTTAGGCTGCTGGAATTTAATATCTCCAAGTATATAAATAAGTCATCCGAGTCGGCATCCACAGTCTAAGATTTATACCCGTCCCGCCCAGCGGCCCGTATTTCAAGTTTCACACAAAGTCATTATTACAGTTTGGTACAAGAAAAATTGCTACTAAGCGGTGTAGCATTGTGAGAGGAAGACTGTATAGATTGAAGGAGAATTCAAGGCTGCACTTCTTTCAAAGATTAAAGCTCGGCCTCTTCTATTATTATTTGCACACCATTTCAACAATGCGGCCTGCCTCTCCGTAAACGTTGTCTGGCATGATGGCCGTAATATATATAAGATAAGGGTCACGACTCCCAAATCAAAAATAACTTTCCCACCACGCACTGTTAAAAACTAAATTATACTCTACCAACTCTCAGCTTCGCCTACTTCTCCCCGACAGTACTGCTCCCCGTCTTGCTCTCAGCCTCCTCCACAATATGCCTGCCGATATGATGGGGTTCGCGCCCTCCGGTCGTCACGCCGGGCGCACCCTCCTGGTAGTGTGGCTCGGGGGCCCCAAGCTCCGCGTCGATCCCGACGTAGTCGTACGCAAACTCGCCCATCTCTGCGTCGTCAATGCCGATTATTTCGGCTTCTTCAGAAGTGAGACGCAGGCTAAGGCCTGGGATGAAGTGCATGATCCATAGGATGATGGTCTGTTGCAGTGTCAGCAGATGGTCAGAGGGGCAACACGGAGGTAACGTACCGTCATGACGAATGAGTAACTCAAACCCGATACCGAGTCTGCGACCTGATACCCCAATTGGACTAGAAAAAAAGGCGTGTTAGCTGCTAGTTGTCATTGGCATGTACAAAAGAAACGGATGTACTCCAGTGATGGTCGAGCCATCCTCCTGGAATAACGGTGATGCCGTCGAATCCAGCTACGCTTGCTTGTGCGAAGAAGGCGGTGAGGACCTGTATTAACATGTCTACTCTGCATTCTGTTAATGTTAAGCAGGGATGGGACCCACGTTGCCGATAATACCCCCAATTGCGTGCGACGCAAAGATCTACAACGTCGGGGATCCGAATAAGCACAAGGCATGATGGGGTGCAAACGGGGAAAACAACATACATCCAAACAGTCGTCATAGTGGAACAGGAACTTGAGCTGAGTCGCGAAGTTACAGAGCGTTCCTGCAGCGACACCGAACAACACCGCCGCAGGAGAGCCGACAAAGCCCGAAGCAGGAGTGATAGCGACAAGACCTGCAATCGCTCCCGAACAGAATCCGACTGCCGACCATTTACGCTCGAGACGGTAATCCTAAAGGGTAACGTAAAGCACAAATGAATGGATCCTCAGTCATGTTCGTGACGAATGGTTACTGGGCGTCTACTTACCCAAAGCATCCAAGTCAATCCACCTACGCTAGCGGCCAGGTTGGTTACTATGCACGCTTGTGCGGCACGCAAGTTCGCAGAGAGTGCGGAACCGCCATTGAATCCAAACCAACCAAACCTGCATACCGTGTTAGATGCAATGATTATCCTGTCGCTAAGGTAATATGAGTAGACAAGGCGATGCATACCAAAGGAAGACGGTGCCCAGGATGACATAGCTCGTGTTGTGGGGTTTGTATGCAAGACGCTCCGTTCCGTATCCTCGACGCTTCCCGAGATAGATACTAGCAAGCGGAAGGTGGGAGCGTCGGTCAAGTGATATCAGGGTAACAAAAATAACCCCAACCTGATAGCAAGTGCAGCAGAACCGCTCGAGATGTGCACAGGTGTTCCGCCTGCAAAATCGAGTCCCCCTAGGACAAACGACCAGCCATTTGAGTTCCAGGTCCAGCATGCTATGGGGTCTTGAAGAACAGAGCATCAGGAATCCTTCACAGGAGATCCCTCCAAAAGGGGGAGGAAAAAAAATAACTTACCGTATACGATCGTACTCCAAACAAAGACAAAGACAAGCAACGGTCCAAGACGGCCACGTTCTGCTACGGCGCCAATCGCGATCATGGGGCTGCAGTGAGGATGAGATCAATGATTGAAGCCAATGCACGAAGATCATGGTAGGATGCGCCTGCCAGGACACGTCATGATGTAAATGGAAATGTGGAAGCATTTCGTGGAAAAGCTTCCGAACGAATATATCAGGAACTCCTTGGCGCATTAACAGCACCAAACCAATATACGCCTCCCAAGGTAGAGATTTGGCTGGCGACTTACGTGATGGCAGCAAACATGAGCTGGTAAACACAGAAAACAATGCTGGGAATGCGCACGCTCCCGATAGAGGGTTGCGCAAGAACACCTTTCAATCCAAAGTATTCTAGGTAGTTGAATTTCCATATAAGACTGGAAAATATGTGGGATTGATTGGCTCACTTAAATCGCCGATGAACCTGCCGCCTGTCTCGCTGAAGGCGAGGGAGAAGCCCCAAAAGAACCACTGTCATTGTATGTCAGTTCGACGTCCATACATTCCGCCACAACCTAAACCGTAACAAAACCAAGCTCATGCGCAAACATACAGCTAGAGCTCGATTTTATGTGGGTTGGCGACTCACCTGAAAAGAAACGACCGCCAGACACATCATGCTTAGATATATCATACTAAGCGCATTTTTCCGTCTGAGGAGGCCCGAGTAAAAGAAACCGACGCCTGGAATCATGATCCACACGAGCGCGGTACTGGCGAGTGTCCAGGCAATGTCGCCATTGTTGTACACGCCTGTGACTGGGCCATTGTCGGGAATGTGATACTGCAGTGAGCCGGCTAGACAGTGAAGAGTCAGGGAGATACGTGGCTCAGCGAGGAGACATGATGCCTACAGTCGGGGTCGTATGTCGCGTTGACCATGACTACGAGCTACTAAAAGAGTAGTCTTGGTTGTGATGGAAGGAAAAAGAGATGGGGGTGCTTGAATTATGTACATACTTAGCTACCATTTTAGCTCCTTGCGGGAAGCATTAGTCAGCGGATTCGCTATCGCCCAATAGGACGGCGCCCGCTATCACCGTTCCTGGACGTCAACCATTCTTGGCGCATTGCAGGCGTTGTGCATCCGTTGATGCCCCACATTGCACTGCGCAGGGTAAGGTCCTCCGAAGCCAGCAAATTTGCTGGTCGTACGACGCTCACGAGCTCACTCATTTTCCTTGCTACACTCACCCCTCCAGTATGGCAAAAGGAACCACTCCAAACTTCATCAAAACTGTTTGTAATGGCCAAACCCCACGCCAAAGGCTTACTCCTCCTCCTGGGAATGACACCTCAGTTACCGTCAGCACCGCCGTTGGCAGGCACTACCCTTATCTCTGGCCAATGGGCGCACACTCTCCCGGCATACTCGATACGATCTTATCATTGACACAGAATCTCGAAGATTTAAGAACTTAAGTTTGACCGTCGAATGCCTGTCTAACAAGCAGGGGGTGCAGAGCCATCTTGTCCTTCATTTTTTTTTTGGGCAAGGTCGCAGTCCAATTTTGCATGCCTAGCGCTACTAACAAACGTTAACCTAATCACCAGTCAGTTCGCACCCATCTCAGCACACGCCAATCTCAACTCACACCCGTGTTAATGCATAGCACCCCAGAGATCCCTTATTAATCTATACTCCTATGTTGATGATTAACCTTAGCCTCCCCCAGACGCATGTCCTTCGAGTCATCCGATTTAGTGCCGACGCTGTGGATGTAAGATCTATACAGATAGGTACGAACTAATTAATGTGTCCAAACGCAAATCAGGTATGCTCCCGCTCTTACAATATGCGATTGAACCGACGTAAAGCTTACATGACAACTGATCCCGAAATCCGGCACCCGAAGAGTAACGTATTGACGGCCGCCTCATAGGTCGCGCTTTGGCTCCTTTATATGCATTCCCCGTGTATCACGGCCATATTAGTAGGCCAATTGCCACCAGCCAACCGTGCCGCAACGTACACTTGGTTTCATGTCGAAAGAACGCTCAGGAATGCATTCTAATAATCACTGCGTGCGCTACAGCAACTCCGAACTTCCCGACGAGCCAACGTCGCGGTTACGTCTATTCTCGTTTATTTCCTCATGAGAATTCGAGCCGTTCCACAAAAGGTAAATCCATGCAGCTTGAAGAACCACGCGCACGCTTGTCACGATCCGGGATGTCCTCGAGGTATCCATGCATCCCCGCCATGGACCCTACAATCCCCTTTTGCCCCACACGTGAAGTGCGCACGCCCAGCGTCCTCATGTCAATCTGTGATTCGCTCTTAGAGGGAAGTGATCTACTTCCCATTCATCTTCGTCAATAACAATCAAAACGCGTGATGCGCTCCGCCTCCTGCCACTCATTCTCAGTCCATAGCACCCCCTACTGGTGGTCTGTATTGTCTCGGTGGATTTCCAAATCTAGCATTAACCGTGGCTTAGACTACTCCGTAGGACCATAAAGATTATAACGCCGGAGCGTGGGGTAAAATTGCTCTCGGTGCAACCGCCCATATAAGAACCGATTGCTAACATTGATGCCCTAGTCCGAATCTGCCGTCTCGTCTTCGATCACAAGCTCACATATACCTACTTACTGAAACGTTACTGATGAACACAGATGGCGTGAGCCTCGCTCTCTGCTGGTGCTTCTTACAATACAGTACGAGACGCGCGCACGCCACACTCGTGCTGCCATCAACTCTCGACGGTATTGGTGACTTACCATACTGTCGTCTTTGTTAGTATATTCCGTACGACAATATGGACATTGCGGCAGCTGGGTCGCACGCCAATTTTACATGCCACGTGAATATCTCACAACGTAGGCTGCTGCGATCTCTAGTCGGGATTTCACACGCTCTGTAATACCGATCGGTTGCTCAACACCACCACTATGTTGACCGGTTGGACGGCAGGGCGCCTTCAATTTTTGTTCATCATCCATTCGTGCTCTCTGACTGAGTCAGATATTACTTTATACTTCTTCATTACAACAGGAACTCACAATCACCATGTGATTGAGATATTAATATTATTATCAACCCTTCACCGTGGGCTCCTGCTAATCATTCACAATTTTATAAGGATTGGAATTCATCTGCACTGATTCCACAGGGAGTTGTGTCAATGCCACCCTAATGCTGATGTCCGAGGACAGAGATGATGCACAGGATCCACAGAATGACTCTATGTTGGCTGCCATTCTCAACCACCAGTACAATCGTCTGATGTACTTGTTGGTTTTGAATTGACCAAAATGGCCAACTACTCTGTGTGCATGATTGATAAGTATCCCGACCATTCTCCTCCCCTTGGAAAAGACTTCCCAGGAAAGACACACAATGTCTTTGTTGAACTGGTTTTTTGTCCAAACCAGTCCATTTCTCACCCTGAATCTGGGGTGAGCTTCAGGATTTGCCAATACTTTCCTGAGTATTGGATCTGTCCCATAGCCATTGGCTATGGCCCTTTCAGGTCAAACTCGTGTTCTACATGTGAGCATAGACTCTCTGAGTCCACACCAGAGGCTGTAGCTAGTACATTGTCCTCCTCATTACCTTCCACTTGTGTGGGAGGTACTTCCCCTGCTTGCTTCATCTGCTGTGTGTCAGTGACACGCTGCTCTGTTGCATCTTGTAATTGCTGCAACCATCACACTGCGGCCATTTGTATTTCTACAAATCGATCTGTTGGTAGGAACTCTCCATCTGGATCTAGCCACGCATCTGCGTTGATGTATTCTTCTGTGGGGTGACTTTCACCCTGCTTATCGTTCTCGTAGTAACGTGACAGACAGTTGGCTACTTTGTTCTCCACCCCTGATACATGTACTGTGGTATAGTTGAATCATGAAAGAAACTCCCACCAGCACGCCTGTCTGTCAGACAGATGCTGTTGTGTCTCAAAGTATTCGGGACCTTTGTTATCTGTCACCAGTGTGAACTGGTGACCTAGTAGCTTGTCCTCCCACTTCATAAGTGCTTCTAAGATAGCTATTTTCTCATGCTCACATGTTTTGTAACACTGTTGCATGGGACTGAATTTCTTCAAAAGAAACCCTGCTGGATGACAAGTCATCCAGTCTGGACCTTGTCTGCATACTGCTCCAACTCCAGACTTGGAGCTGTCTGTCACAACCCAAATGGGTTCTGAACTAGTGTGATTCATAGGCTTCAAAATTGGAGCCCTACACGCTAGTGCTTTGATGGATTCAAAGCACTTATCTATCAATGGTGTCCATTGGAACGTCCTGTTGTTTGATGCACTCCCTGATAAGGGAGTCATATACGCCGTCAGATCTGGCATATAAGGTGCCAGATATTGAATGAGTCCTAAGAATCTTTGGACATTGTTAAATGTTTGAGGTCTTCTCCAACCTCGAATCTTCTCCATTTTATCTGCATCTGCATATAATATGACCAAGGCACTCCATACGGGGCAAATACAAATTGATCTTGGATCGATTTCCACTGAGGAACAGGTATGCCCCACGTAGTATTTCAAACACCTTTCAAAGGTGTTTTTTTTGCTCTTTGATAGAACTCGAATAGATAAATATATCATCCAAGTATATGTGGACTGATTGACCAATTTGTGAAAAATCAATGTCATGAGACATTGAAATGTGTATGGCATGTTGCAGTCGCCAATCTGCATAACCTGACTCTTGAATGTGCCAAATATTGTCGCAAAGGCCATCTTATCAACGTCCTCCTCGACTACATGTCTTTGTTCATATGTGTCAGACATGTCAAGCTTGGATCAATATGTGGCACAAGCTATGTCGTGCTGGATCATCTCCTGGTCTGGGAATGGCATAATGTCCTTCACCATATTGTCATTGCAAAGACGTAGGTCTATCGCTGTTCTGAGCTTTCTGTTTTTCTTTGGAATGCATAGCGCTGGTGCTGCAGAACGTACTGACGCTGCTACCCACCAGCCAGCAGTGGTATACTGGTCGACTTTGTCAATCAGTTCATTTTGAAGTGCCTCCAGAAACTTTGGTAATCTATAATAAAACTGTTTAGTTTCATCCACAAACTTAATCTCGTGGTTGATCTCCCTCCAAGGAGGAAGTTCTAATGGCACACCTCCAAAGAGGTCTGTGAACACCAGCTCCCATCTTTCCCTAAGTTTGGGGAAGTCATCAGCTGTTAATAATGGTTGATTGGTTCCAGTAATTCCGTTGGTATGCTGGTTGGGCAGACCAACATTAATGTTTTGTGTCTTTTCTTGCCATTTTCCCTCATCTCACCTCTTGTCTGGCAAGCTTGTTGATGGCTCCACTTGCAAAGAGGAGCCATTTGCGAGTCACAGAGTGCAAGTTTTGGTTTAAGACTCCCAATTCGAGTCTTATGTTCAGCTGGGTTCTGGTAGTCTGGCTGCACTTACCAAGCATTCACATGGTTTGGAATTACTTCCTTCCCCATGCGGATGCAGCCCTTGCCTCTAAAGTTGAGGGATATTCCCAGTATTGTGTTGTAGTAATCTATGTTCGTTATATCAAAGTACTCCTTGATATTCTGCTCACCAAACTGGATGTTGGTGTGTGTTCCATAGTTGATGGTTGACTTACTGCCAACACATGCTAGCTGTAGGCCGATAGGACATTTGAGTTCGAACATCTTGATGCCTATGGCACGTATGAAGTCTGGAGAGAGCATGACTCCCTCACACCTGCTGTCTAATAGCCAGTGGGCTTTGACTCCACCAATCTCCCAGTATCCAGAGATTGTTTGATTGTCTATATGCACCTGTTTGGGGCACATCTTATCACACGGTCTGAACCAATGATCATAAATAGGCTCAATGGTCCTATCCATGATTCCCACATGTAAACGGAAGTCATCGTTTTGATTTGTACCACCACTAATTGTGGTAGTTGATTTTTGCGCCACATATATGCGCTGCCTTTCCTCATACAATCCTCCTAGTGGACATACTCCATCCGCTCGATACAAGCTTTGCATCCTCGTATTGTCATCATCATCCCATTGATATGGCATGATTTCTGACTGGTAATCAGCGACTAGTTCACCAATTTCGCTCTCATGGTCGTCCTGGGTGTCCATTTGCTTGTCTAATTTACCACATTGTGCCCCCCCCCTTCTTGAGCACTCCCTGAGTGCTCAACCACTTCTTCCAACCGTGCACCCTGCTATGTGCAGTTCATTCTTCCACTGCAGGCAATTGGGCTTGATATTCCCAACTTGTCCACACTCATAGCATGTGAATTCTGTGCTGCGTCCTTGACCTCCTGAAGCACCAGGAGGTTTCTGTGGAGGGTGAGAAGCGGCAGGAGCTCCTGCTCCAGCTCTCTGTATAGCTTGTACCCCTCTTTGGGGTACACTTGGCCTCATCTCTGCTTGAGGTCAAGCATTAGGTGGATGATATATCGTCTGCTTTGCTGTAGTGTGGCTCCCTATATTGGGAGCTCGAGACGAACTTGGTACAGCCTGACTTTGACTATTCGTCAAAGTGGGCTTTGCCTGCAGCATGTGAGTGCTCCTAGGCTCTGTCTTATGCGACCTGATATCATATTGGGATGCATCCTCTACAGCCTTTGCACCCTCATACAATTCAGTTATTGAACTGAATTCTGTTGTGTAGCCTAATTTTAGGACTTCATGATGCAGCACTTCTCGAAGCACTGCTATGAACCATTTGCGGATCGTATACTCATCAGGCGGGTGTATCATCCATGCTGCGTACTTCGTAATGTTGTTCAGCAATTCCTGAACAGTTCTAGTCCCTTGCACAATTGTGTTGAACAAGTTCGATGCATGTCTGTGTATGAGTGCATGTAGGAATCACTGCTGTAAACCAGTGATTGCACTCTCAAGGGTCCAGTCGATTATGACTCAATCATGACACTTGATATTTCAAGTGTACCACTCCAATGCCTCACCTTTGAGGTGAGTGCCCAAATAGTTCAACTGGAGTTCTGTGCTAGGTGGACCCTGAGATGAAGATCTTAAAGATCTGCTTTCCCAGCATACTCTGTGGGGTGAGGTAGTTTTACTCTGGCTTTAGCAAGCACGGATTTGTCAGGCTCACTGTCCTTGTGTTTCTCAAGGGCAGCTTGCACCATCTTCACAACTCCATCTACATAAGTACATGGATTTCCTCCTACCTCCTGCATCCTTCGTTCAGGATCTGTCACTGCTAGTGATACCACACACGGTATCACTTCTATCTGCCTGTGTGGGAAGGGAACGTGATTGCTCACGCCCTGCTGCACTGGTGGATCGACAATGTCTTCATCAATCTGATACAACAGTCGATGTTTGTCAGTCATTAAGAAAGCATCCCTCAGTCTATAACTGCTACTGAGGGTGGATCGAGCCACTCTCTCTGACTTGATCAGCTTGTCGAAGGCATCGCCTTCGACTCTAGCAACATATGCTTCCTCAACTAGTTTATCTGCATGTTTTGCATGGAGTTCTAGCACACAGTGCTTCCATCATGCTGCTTTATGTTCGATCCTATCCCAGTGATCGAACTCATGTTCAAGAGTAACGTGAACGCTAGTTGTGGTACTAGTGTCAGACTTCATCATTTCCCACAGTGACTGTTGAGTCACTGCCTTGAGCACTTCTTCCTCGTTGTAAGTTTGTTTTGATCTGCAAATTCCTTCGTGGATATTCTCTCTATTGTGAGCCTCTAGCTCGTGATCCATCTCTTCCTCAGTACACCGGTGCATACTGATGCTATCCTGATCTAGGGTAGTACTGGATTCATGAGGAACATTTCTATTGCTTGGTCCAGATGGAGGTGGCATCCTCTGTCTGTCTCATTTCTTGCAAGCCTTCTCAGCCTTGTGGTTGACTTCACAATCCCTATTGGGAGTGTTTCCACATTCAGGGGCCTTTCCACATAAAGGTCTTTGTACTTTCTCTTCCAGAGACTGTATTAACAGTTCCATACCATCTCCTAATGTTTGGAGTTGGTTTTCACCATCGTTTGCTCACTTGACGCATATTATCTACATGTCTATGGCTCTCTTTGAGAGCCATAATCATCTGTGCAATGTATCAGGTTGTATGATTGTATTTCCAGGTTTTTTCATCCCGGTGTGCTGACCCATGTTCTACTGTCCCTGTTTGGGATGGCAAACTTCACGATCTGCAATGGTCTTGGACATGCAGGAGCTGCGACATTCGCGATCCTGGCGAATTGTCTGTGTCTCTCGTCGGCACTTCTCTCGACTCGTCGAGGGACAATCATAACTTTGACCTAGTTGAAGTTCTTTTTGTTTTCTTAACAGGTGATATCTCATCTGTTTCTGATTCCTCCAGTGTGGATCTCATTAGATCCACCAATACTCACTTTCAACTCCTTGAGTCGGAAGCTATGGGTATTGTAGTTCTATGAGGACTAGATATCCTTGTTGATGGTCCCACATGCCTGTCCACATCGTGGGCAGGCTCTGGGCAGGCTCGACTCTACTGTCTGGGCCCTTCACTGTGGCTCCAGACATATCTGGATCCTCCCCGGATCTAGATGCTCGGCTTCACGTTCTCATAGATCTCTGATCTACCAGCCACTCTGTGGTGTTCTTCTATTGATATAGAAGAATCAACAGTAAACATCTGTTTACTGTTTCTAAAGATTCTGGCGAGTGTTAAACTCATCGGTATGGCTAAAAAGATCGGTTTGATCTTTTTTGGTTGTCTATCGCAGTGCTACCAATATAAATTGGCAGTCAAAAAAGTGTAAAGAGGTACTTTACTTGTGTCACACTGATAAGACTGAGCCAATATATATATTGGTGTCTGTGGGTAGTGTGGTTTACAGTAAGTGGTCTCTACTTATCTAATCACTTGTGGACAACTGTATAGTTGTCCACTATCTACAAGCGCCCCTAGTGGGCAGCTTATATAATACAAACCACAAGTCACTATAGTGACTTGTATACTCTAGATAGTAGCATATATGCTACTATAATATGTACTTTCTTACAACTTATCACATGCTACCTCATCTGTTTCCCTCCACCATCATTCAATGACCTGGTTCGACATGTTCAAACTGTGTGCAATGTCAGAGACCTTGGACTGTAGGGTGAACCTCTGGTAGATAACATGTTCCCAGAGGTCATCTGAGTACATTTTTCTGCAATGCAGGTGATTATGGATGTTGTGAGGCATCCAGGTTGAGAGTGTGGTGGCCATTCCAGAAACAAACAGTGGTGCTTCATCACAGGCTGTGACAATGTATCAAGACTGTCACCCAAGCTGTATTCTGAGTGCCATTGAATGTACAGGCCTCAGAGTGTCATGTAATTTTTTCAGTCAATAAATATAGTCTATATAAATAATATATTCCACCCACAGTCACAAATAAGCCTAGAAAAAGGGAGTAAAGGCAGACTCAATGTGCATACAACAGACTCAAGAACTCACTAGGAGATGATTATTTGGGGAATTCCTCTGCTAGAATACATGATATTACTAGTTATATCACACACTCCAAATATTAGATTATTATGTGAAGAAATGAGCCAGGGATTTCCAATGCAGCTCACCATACCTAAATATTAATGGAAAGGTATTACTATAAAATATATTCATGTACTGGTAGCTATAATAGTCTATATATCACAGTAAAAATATCTTGTCTTACATTGGCTTTACTGTCAAGCTATGGGTCTCTTGATACCCAGCTGTGCATTTGGACTGAAATTATAACTCTGCCTTATGTAACTAAAGTGTTGTTATTCACCTAAACAAGTATAACTATAGTAACATGTTAATAAATGTATTATGCAAGCACAAGAAAAAACATATGCTTCAGTTGTTAGCAAACAACTGAAGCAGCTATCTGTGTATTCAAGGTCTTTATAAAGGACTATGGTCATGATGAAAGAGGATAGAAACAGGTACTACATATTAAGCTTAAGCTTAGACTTAAGCTCAGGTATCTTGGTATCTTGGCAGGGTCATGTTGGCTTGGAATTCCAACACTCTCCCTCAAGCTGAACATAGTCCCAGCATGGCTGCAAATTGTTCTATTTTATTGTGGGTAGTGTTACCGTGGTTCAGTTGGTCGCTTAAAAAAGCAGAGGGGTGTAAATAACCACCAAAAATGGCCAAGACCATTGTGATTTACCAGGGCCACAGTGGTCCAAACCATCTGAAATTTGGTGTTGACATTCTTTGACTCATATCTCATCCATTTCTGAACTGATTTCCACAATTTCTTTTTCCACTGGAAGCTGACACTGGAAGCAAATCAAGGTGTCCTGAGTCAGGGAATGCTTGGGGCATCCTCTGGAAAGCTATTATGTTAACATTGTGTAATGACTTGTAACATGCTTGTTTTATTTAATATGTTCCAGATATGTTCCAAAGCCAGACATACATGGAAAAATTAAAATGTTTGTAGCATGTATTCCATATTATCACAAGATATGTACACAATATGGCCTCTTCCAGTTCATTCATAAAACACCCTGTGATAATATGGAATACATGCCATGAACATTGTAATTTCTCCATGTATGTCTGACTTTGAAACATATTTAGGACATATTAAATAAAACAAGCATGTTACAAGTCCATACACAATGTGAACATGATAGCTTTTCAGAGGATACCCCAAGCATTCCCCAACTCAGGACACCTTGATTTGTTTCCAGTGTGAGATCCATGGCAATCTTTTTACAGGGGTGTAAGCGACCAACCAAACTGCAGCAACACTAGTTATAAGGCAATGCCTTTGTCATGATGTCAGCTACCATCTCATTGGTAGGATAATATGCAATGTTGATTGTTCCTTTCTCCACAGCTTCATGAATAAAATGCTATCATATATCAATGTGTTTTGTCCAGAATTGACCATTTTAGATTAATGCTATTGCTGATTGGTTGTCACTGAAAAAGCCTATGAGCTGTGTGAGTGGATGTGTAAGTTCAGCAAGGAACATTCTTGTCCATATGATCTCCTTTGTGACATGGGTTGTGGCAATGTACTCAGCCTCTGTAGTCAAGAGGGCTATGAGTGGTTGTTTCTTTGAACTCCAGGAAACAGTGCCTCCATCAATGAGCAGTGAAAACCCCATGATTGAGTGTCTGTGCTCTTGTGAGGCATGGTCCACATCAGCAAATGGTTTCAAGCCATCTTTGTTACCACCAATAACCAGCTCATAATCATGAGTCTCTTTGAGGTATCTTAGTACTCTCTCCACTACCTCCCAGTGGATTCTCCCCAGGTTGTGCATGAACTGCCCTAAGGTTGAAGTTGAAAATGCAATGTCAGGGTATGCAGCAAGTGCAATATACATGAGTGAACCAGTTGCTTCTCAGTATGGTACTGTGGTCATGTCATTCACTTCATGTAGTGTGGTTGGGCACTGGCTAGTTGATAAGGTGAGCCCTGGCTCCATAGGTGTTATTACATGTTTGGCATCTGTTAATCTGAAATATTCAATGATGGTGTCAATGTATGCCCTTTGTGATAGGGAGATGGTGCATAGCTGGCAATTGTGTTTCAAGGAGCCAGTGCACTTCTCCCATCATGGGAGTCCCATGTCTGTGCCTTTGAACTCCTGTCCTAGTTCCTTCTTCATTCTGTCAAGGAAGGTTAAGGGATTTGATGCTATGGTGAGGTTATCCACAGCTACCACTACAATGACAAATTAGTCTTCAACTCATTTGACAAATATGCAGTGTTCACTGTTGCAGCACATGTAGTGTAGTCTGAGGAGTGGTGTAGTCTGAGGAAGGCTGCACAAATGCATTCATATCATCATCGTCCAGATTGGCAGAGGTGATATAGGGCCTTCTTTAGTAAGCACACCTTGTTCTCTTGTCCAGGTATGACAAAGCCTGGTGGTTGTGCCATGAACACCTCTTTATCAGGGTTGGCATTGAGGTAGGCATCTTTTATGTCAACTTGGTGGACATCCCAGTCATTCCACACAGCCAACACTAGGACAATTCTGGTAGTCATGAGCTTGGAAACTGGTGCAAATGTGTCATGGAAGTCCAGACCATAAGTCTGTGTAATCCCTGTGCAATGAGTCTTGCTTTGTGTCTGATGACATTAACTGCAGCATCATGTTTTTGTTTGAAAGTCCACCTGCTCCCAACAATATTAGCAGTGTGAGGGTGATCAACCAGGATCCATGTCTTGTTGTCAGCAAGTGCTGTGAGTTGATATGTCATGGCACTATGTCACTGTGATCCTTCAGCACTGGCTAGCACCTCATGTTCGTTTCTGGGCTCACTGTTCACAGCTGCATCTGCTGCCACTATTGCATACTCCACATTTGCTGCTCTTCACTTCGTCCCTCAAGTGTTGCTGTTGCATACTCAATGCTTCCATGCTCTTCTCCCATTCTCTCCAGCTCTGCTTTTGCATATGCCACACTTTCACACTTTTTTGCACATTCAACAATTGTCACCATTAATTGTCACTGGGGGCATGAGCA
>MU134302.1:398723-448049 GCA_015039355.1 Ramaria rubella | reverse complement strand
CTTGCAGAAAACCATGGTTATTTAACAGTTTTCTGATCAAGGAAACTCAATAAATGAGTTTTTTGACCCAGGAAATTGTCAGGAATCAGAAAACTGTTAAATAACCATGGTTTTCTGCAGGGGTTTCTTCAAGATTTTCTGAGAATTTTAGCAAGCTTTCCTGGTTGCAGAAAAACCTGTGGAAATCCACAATATTCTCTAAGTTTCTTGGACTTAGAACATCATCAGAAAATTGTTAGTTTTGGCAAGTATTTCTTGTACAATTTTCTGGGGCACATTTCTAGAATTTCACAAAGTTTTTCTGAGGACAGAAAACTCTCTAAAAACCATAGGTTTTTTAGCAGTTTTCTGTCCTCAGAAAATCCTCAGGAAGCAGATTCTGAAGATTTTCTGAAAGATTTTCTGACTCAGAAAACTGTTGTTTGCCTCCAGTGTGAGTTGATCATCTCAGATCACCACTCCAAATTCACCTCTATCTTCTGGAGAGAATTGCAGCAATTAATGGGCACGAAATTGCTCATGTCCACAGTGTTCCACCCACAGATGGATGGAGCAACAGAACAAGCAAATCATTCTGTAGGGCAAATACTCTGCACAGTAGTGTGGAGTGATCAGAAGGATTGGGCTGAGAAATGCCCAATGGTAGAATTTGCACCAAACAGTTCAGTCAGTGCAACCACAGGATATGCACCGTTTGAATTGAATAGTGGATACTTTGTATCAGGCAAGTACTATCAGTGGATACTACCTTTAGAGGAGTACGGCAGTTCACACAACAAGCATTGTGGATGGTGATCGGCATGGGTAACCATGGGTATGGGCCAGCAATCTCCGCTGGCCTTTGCCAGGCCTCTCCACCCACCTCCACCACCTCCACCACCTCCCACCGCCCCCTACCACAGCCGCAAACAGCCACCGTCGTCGGTGTCCATGCGTCCCCCATCCATGTGCACCCCAGCCCCATCCGCAGCCCAGCCCCATCCACATGCCCTCCAGCCCCATCTGCGTGCACCCCAGCCCCATCTGTGTGCACCCCAGCCCCATCCACGTGCCCTCCAGCCCCATCTGCACACCCCATTGCCATCTGCACACCCCATTGCCATCTGTGCACCCCATTGCCATCTGTGCACCCCATTGCCATCTGTGCACCCCATCCCCATCCACAGCCCAGCCCCATCTGCGCACCCTCTAGCCCCATCCACGCAACCTAGCCCCATCCACACACCCTAGCCCCATCTGTGTGCACCCCAGTGCAGCCCCCAATCCACATGCATGGACCCACCCAAACCCAGGGATACCCATGGGTGGGGTGCGGATCAGACATGTCTGACCCACACCCAACCCATGGGGACCCATACCCGTAACCCTCACGGGTTACCCATACCTGTGTGGATCACTAGTTGTGGAACTGGATTGATGCTCATGATGCAATCATCACGAGTTGAGTACAGCAGACAGATGCTGTGAATTCCAGACACCATCAGGGAATGATGTATGAGGTTGGACAGCTAGTGTATCTGTCTATGAAGAACCTGTTCTTACCTAAAGAATGGGCAAAGAAACTAGTGCCCAATTATATTGGGCTGTATCAAGTATTAGAGGTGGACAACTCCACCTCCAATGTGAAGCTTGAACTACCTCCAGAGCTCATGGCTCGGAGGATACTTCCAAAGTTTCATGCAAGTCTAATCAGACCGCATATACCTAATGACAATGAGTGATTCCCTCATCACGACATAAATTATATCTATGACATTGGGAATGAAAACGAACTAGAATGGTTCATAGATGAGATCATCGCTCATCGATGGACTAGCAACTCCAAACTGGAGTTGCAAGTACGGTGGACATTAGCAGATGTCACCTGGGAGCCACTCTCTGCCTGCAGAGAGTTAGAAGCACTAGATTCTTATCTAGAGCTGAGGGGTGTTAGGAAGCCACGTGAGCTTCCTAATCAAGCCTGTAAGGCACGATAATGGCACAAATTGAGCTCCTTCATAAAGGGACTAGACACAAACAGAATTTGTGCCGACGATTCACACAACATGATGTGGTCATGTGAATTGATCATGTGATGCGATGGGTGTGCTCGCCTTAATTTTAAGCGATGATTTTATTTCTGCTTCAAGGCTCTTTTGCCACCCACTTCCACACACGCACTAGTGCGAGTGTACCAGCGAGTAACCCCATGGATGCCAATGTGTCCCATCCACATCACCCTGCAGAGGCACTACCTAGTGCCTCTGAACAATTTCCTATGCTCCAAAAGGAGAAAAGCGGGACGGTGCATGGTGTCAAGGATGCCATAGCCATCGTCCATTGTGACTCCTGCCCAGAGTGCAACACTTATATGCAGCATTTTCTGCAAGCCGCCAAATTGCGGCTTATAGACCCTGAATGGATGACATTGAACATGCATTAAAAGTGGCATGGCCACCTTTGCTGGCCAAAATGGTGCACCCTTTTATCCAGGACGCCGTATCCTCTTACAAAGAGGAACCACATGAGCTCAATGCAGAGCTCGAGAACACGTGCACTGCTCTCGACAAGGAGAGGCAGCAAAATCATGAAATGATGGATAGATTATCCACCATCAAGTCAATTCCACTTGTGCCAACTATAATCAATCTGACCTCCCTGCCAGATTCAGTGATGGACTCAATGAGTCCATCCACTCCAACTACCAGAGCATCACCGGTAGGACTGATGTTATCTGATGGCAAGACCACATCGAAGCAGCGGGCGCTAGCAGTGCCATACCCAGCATTGCTAAATGCCCGCATCACTCCCGCCATAGGTGATCCACTGGCAACACAGACAGGATTCTTGCCCCACCCACTGGGCAAGGCACTGTGGTGCAAAGGAGTCATCGACCCACTGAGGGGTTCGACACGTGCTCTCTCAATGAACCTAGGTTCATTGAACAGCTCACGCTGGCATGCACAACATCCGCCCTGTCGTGCAACACAGCGCAGCATGCAATTATCAAGCATGCTGACTGTGAGCAAAGGCTTGCTACTCAAACACCAGCATTCAAGATTGCTCACGACATGCCTCCCAATCTTAGGGATGCATTGCGAACCATTGAGTACTCCCCAGAGGGAGTATCACCTGCTATTCACGGGCATGGCAATAACACCCTCCGTCTGGAGGATGTTGCTGTTTGGGTGTGGCTTAAACTTATTAAGCCCAAGAAAGACAGTCTCTCATCTTTCTTCAAAAGCTTATGGACTTGTTCACAGTCTGTGGCCAATGGGCTGAGCATGCTGGCACCTACTGGCAGCAAGACCTACCGACTCTGCTCTCCACCAGCATTGAAATGGTTTTCGAGTGGAAACGTCCTCCTGAGGACACATCCCTCAAAGAACTAGCCCACTGGCTAGGTATACACGCAGGTGTAGACCCCGCTAGGGCTCTCGTGAATATAGAGCCCTACTTCGTGTGTAAGCAGAGCAAAATCTGCTACAACAAAGTCATGCAGAGTGTACTTGATGCCCGTAAAGGCCGGACCTTTACCAGCCTTCATATACCAATGCCTGCTCACCCCCCAGGTTTCTGGGGAACACCAACCATGTCAGATGACGACTCATTGCCAGACGGACAAGGCAGAGGGCCTCCCTGCTTGAAGGCATGTATGAACATGCCATTGATGGAATCCTCCACACCAACCGCTCCCCTGCCTGCACCCACTATCGCAGCGGATGAAAACCCTATGGAAGTTGACCCAGCCGACTCCATTTACTATGACAATACTGTCAAAGTAGCCACACAGTCATCATTGACTGTGCTTGCACCATATATGCTGATCCTCCTGAGGTTTGGTCTGTGGGGAGGATGTAAGAAAGTACATATTATAGTAGCATATATGCTACTGTCTAGAGTATACAAGTCACTATAGTGACTTGTAGTTTGTATTATATAAGGCACCCACTAGGGGTGCTTGTAGATAGTGGACAACTATACAGTTGTCCACAAGTGATAAGTAGACACCACTTACTGTAAACCACACTACCTGCAGACACCAATATATCTATTGGCTCAGTCTGATCAGTGTGACACAATTAAAGTACCTCTTTACATAAGTCTAACGAACAGAAGAAAATGATAAGAGCAATGGATGCTCAAGAGTTGGAGGTATGTGCATATCCTGCTGTACCTTTGTCTTCATCACTGACACTATTTGCAGTTCCTATTAGCTCTTGTCAAATGGGACCCAGATATGCATCTAGATGAGGTACAGGCTCAACTGCAACAACAGCATGGAGTTATTATAGGTATCTCTACAATCTGGGATGTGCTGACTGAACTTGGACTCTCTTGCAAAAAAGTAAGTAAGTATTTATATATTGTCTTGTTTCGGCTACTTACTATTCCCTCAAAAGCTGTGGCTAAACATAATGCAGCATCTAGAGCATACTACCAATTTCAACCAGGTGCAGAATCCCCCAGAATGCCTTGTATTTATTCATGAGAGCCACATTGATTGCCAAACAATGTATCGACTATTTGGATGGGCTTGTAAAGGGAGGCGTGCAAAGGTGAATGCTAGGTTTGTTCATGGGACAAGGTAAGTCATTCCATTCAGTGAGATTGAACTTAACAGATCTTTCAGGCTCTCACTACTCCCTGTGCTTTCTTGCAAAGGGATTATTTTTTCAGACATACATGAAGGCTGCTATGAGGGTAGTCTGTTCATCAACTATATTGAGTGCCTCATGACACACATGAATGCATGGCCTGCACCCCATAGTGTGCTCATCATGGATAACTGCTCTATCCATAATAAGGATGCAGTTGCACCCCTCTGTGCTGCATGCACCAGAGACATGACACAAAATGTACCTAGAGAAAAGCGTGGGAAATTTGTGAAAAAAGATCGAATTTTGACACCATTTGTATGGTGGGAAAATGGTGGGAAAATTGAAAACATAGTGTTTTTTTGGTCAATATTTGTTTGGGATGCAGATGTTGACCAATGTTAAGATTTGATTGGGGTGGAAATTAGGAATTTGCCACAGATTTGTGTCCCACACAATTCAGGGCATTTTTGTTAAATTTATCAAAAACACCCAAGCATTTTGTGGGCAAAATTACAATTTTTCCAGGGAGAAGATTGAGAACAAAAGGGAAATTGCAGGAAAATTGTATGCAATTTCCTCTTTGTTCTTGATTTTCTCCCTGGGAAGTAACTTTGTTTACAAAATGCTTGGGTGTGAAAATCATGATAAAATTAACAAAAATGCCTTGAATTGTGTGGGGCACAATTCTGATGCAAATTCCTGATTTTTGCCCCAATCAAATCCTAACTTTGTTCAACATCTGCACCCCAAACAAATGTTGACCAAAAACACACTATGTTTTCAATTTTCTCACCATACAAATGGTGTCAAAATTCGATCTTTTTGCACAATTTTCCCACACTTTTCTCTTGGTACATTTTGTATCATGTTCCTGGTGATGGTAAGTTACATTTCTTGTTCTGTATATTACTATGACTGAACTACACCCTTCATAGGTGTGAGGGTATACTATCTACCTCCTTATTCTCCTGACTATAACCCTATTGAAGAGGCATTCTTGTACATCAAGTCTGTCCTCCATCAGCATGGAATGGAGTTCCATTCTGCACCTGATTGAAAAGACATGCATGGAGTGTATTTCCTTTTGCATGATATGTGTAAGAATCTTAGTGTTCACACTAAACAGACTGTGCCAATATGTGTATTGGTGTCTGCGAGTTGTGTGGTTACAAGTTCTGATTGCTTATCTAATTACTTGTGGACAACGGTATAGTTGTCCACTACCTACAGGCATCCCTAGTGGGCGACTTATATAATACAACCCATAAGCCACTCTGGTGACTTATATACCCTAATTAGTAGCATATATGCTACTGTAAGAATCTACATTCTTACATCCTCCCCACAGACCAAACCTCAGGAAGGTTTGGGAGATTGTATGCTGATGGGGGATCAGCATATATGGGTGTGGGTGCAGTCGATGATGACTGCACAGCTACTTCGACGGTGTGGTCATAGTAAATGGAGTTGGATGGATTGACTTCCATGTTGGTGTCATCCACTGTAATAGCGGGTGTAGGTGGGGGAGCAGACAAGGCGGAAGGTTCTGTTGTCGGCACATCTGTACGTGCCATTGAGTGGGGAGGCCCTCCACCACATCCATTGAGTGACGAATCGTCGTCTGATGTCGATGGTTGTCCCCAAAAGCTTGGGGGACGAGGGGGCATGGGTATGTGAAGGCTGGTAAATGTCCTGCCTTTGCAAGTGTTGAGGACCCTCTGTGCGGTCTCGTTATAGCAGATTTTGCTCTGCTTACACACAAAGTAGGGCTCAATATTGATGAGAGCCCTAGTGGGATTTACACCCACGTATGTGCCTAGCCATTGGGCTAGCTCATTGAGAGACATACTCTCATGAGGGCATTTCCATTCAAACACCTTCTTGATGCTGGTAGACAACAGCGTTGAGAGATCTTGCTGCCAGATTGAACTGGCAAGATCGGCCCACTGGCCACGGACTGTAAACAGGTCCATTAACTTTTGTAGAAAGACCTGACTGTCTTTCTTTACCCATACATCAACATCCTCTAGACGGAGGGTGTTGTCTCCATTCCCGCAAATAGCAGGTGATACTCCCTCTGGGGAGTACTCTATTGTGTGCAACGCATCCCTGAGATTGGGAGGCGTGTCATGTGCAATCTTGAATGCTGGCGTTTGAGTCGCTAATCACTGCTCGCAGTCAGCATGCTTGATGATGGTGTGCTGCGCGACATGGCAAATGTTGCATGTGCAAGCATAAGCTGCTCAATGAATTTTGGATTGTTGAGTTGGCAGGTGTTGAACCACTCTGTGGGTTGACAACTTGTTTGCACTGCTGTGGGATGCGGTGCTTTGCCCAAAGGGCGGGGTAAGAATCCCATCTGCATTGCAGGCAGGTTGCCAATGGCGGGAGCAATACGAGCGTGCAGCGCAGCGACGCCGGGCAGGGTGCCGCTAGCGTTCTCTGTTTAGATGCAGTCTTGTGACTGGATCGAGTGGGTCCTACTGGTGAAGCACCAGTAGTTGGTGTAGACAGACTTACTGAGTCCATCATTGAATCTGGCAGCGATGTCAGATCGATTATAGTCAGTGCTGATGGTGTTGACTTCATGGTGGATATTTTATCCACCATTTCGCAATTAATCTGCCTCTTCTTATCGAGGGCAGCATGAAGTGTGTCAAGCTCTGAATTGAGCTCGCATACGTCCTCCTTGTAGGAGGCTACTGTGTCCTTAATAAAAGGACATGCCATTTCGATGAGTAATGGTGGCCAGGCCACTTTTAATGCACGTTCAATGTCACACATTTGAGGGTTGATAAGCCGCAGTTTTGCGGCTTGCAGCAAGTGCTGCATGTATGTGTTGCAAAAATTGCTGACACAAACTGTGTTCATGTCAAGTCCTTTTAATAAGGACTCAACCATCATCATTCTCATGCCACGATTCAGAAGCTCTTGCAGCTTCCTAACTCCCCTTAGCTCTAGATAAGCATCTAGCGCTTCTAACTCCCTGCATGCAGAGAGTGGTTCCCAGGTGACATCTCCTAATGTCCACCTTACTTGTAACTCCAGATTGGAGTTACTAGTCCAGTGATGAGCCAGAATCTCATCTACAAACCATTCTGGTTTGTCCTCTTTCCCAAAGTTGTACATATAATTTATGTCATGATGACTAAATCGTTCATCATCATTGAGTATATGTGGTCTGATTAGACTCGCATGAAACTTTGGTAGTATCCTCCTAGCTGTGAGCTCTGGAGGTAACTCAAGTTTCACAGTAGAAATGGAATTGTCCACTTCTATAACTGGATATGGCCCAATATAATTGGGCACTAACTTCTTTGCCCATCCTTTTAGGTAAGGACAGGTTTTTTGTAGACAGATATACTAGCTGTCCAACTTTGTACGTCATTCCTTGATGGCGTCTGATATTAGCAGTATCTGTCTGCTGTACTTGGCTTGCGATGATTGCATCATGAGCATCAATCAGGTTCCACAATGCTTGTTGTGTGAACTGCCATACTCCTCTGAATTTAGTATTCACTGATAGTACCTGCCTGATACAGGGCAAGTATCCACTGTTCAATTCAAATGGTGCATATCCTGTGGTCGCACTGACTGAGCTGTTCAGTGTGAACTCTACCATTGGGCATTTCTCGGCCCAATCCTTCTGATCACTCTGCACCACCGTGCAGAGTATTTGCCCTACAGAATGATTTGCTCATTCTGGTGCTCCATCCGTCTGTGGGTGGAATGCTGTGGACATGAGCAGCTTCGTGCCCATTATACACTGCAATTCCCTCCAGAATACGGAGGTTCCATGCAAGCGTACTATCTCTTTGAGGTATAACCACATGCCTTGTTGCGCAGTCACTCTCGTCGTAGTTGGCACTAAATGCACCATGGATGTGAGTCTGTCAATCATGACTAGTAAATAGTGATGAGCCTTCGATTCTGGCAATGGACTAACAAAGTCCATTCCGATAGACTGCCATGGTCTATCAGGTATCAGCAGGGTATGCAATAACCCTGCTGGTCGTCTATTGTCCTTCTTTGCAGCCTGACAGGCTGCACAGGATCCACAGAATGACTCTATGTCGGCTGCCATTCCCAACCACCAGTACGATCACCTGATGTACTTGTCGGTTTTTAATTTCCCAAAGTGGCCAACTACTCTATGTGCATGATCGATAATTATCTCGACCATTCTCCTCCCCTGGGAAAAGACTTCCCAGGGGAGACACACTACGTCTTTATTGAACTGGTTCTTTGTCCAACCCAGTCCGTTTCTCACCCCAAATTGAGGGTGAGCCTCAGGATTTGCCAGTACTTTCTTGAGTATTGGATCTGTTCCATAGCCATTGGCTATGGCTCATTTTAGGTCAAACTCACATTCTACGCATGAACGTAGACTCTCCGAGTCTGCACCTGACACTGTAACTGGTACATCATCCTCCTCATTACCTTCCACCTGTGTGGAAGGTTCTTCCCCTGCTTGTTTCATCTGCTGTGCGTCTATGACACGCTGCTCTGTCGCATCTTGTAATCATTGCGACTGTCATGCTGTGGCCATTTGTATTTCTACGAATCTATCCGTTGGGAGAAATTATCCTTCCAGGTCTAGCCACGCATCCGCATCAACGTATTCTTCTGCTGGGTGACTTTCACCCTGCTTGTTGTTCTCATAGTAGCGCAACAGACAGTCGGCTACCTTGTTCTCCACCCCTGGTACATGTACCATGGTATAGTTGAATCTGGAGAGAAATTCCCACCAGCGCACCTGTCTGTCTGACAGATACTGTTGTGTCTTGAAGTATTCGAGACCTTTGTTATTCGTCACTAGTGTGAACTGGCGACCTAGCAGCTTATCCTCCCACTTCATAAGTGCTTCAAGGGTAGCAATCATCTCGTGCTCATGCATTTTGTAACGCTGTTGCGGAGGACTGAATTTATTTGAGAGAAATCCTGCTGGACGACAACTCGACCAGTCCAGACATTGTCCGTAAACTGCTCCGACTCCAGGCTTGGAACCATCGGTCACAACCCAAATGGGTTCTGTACTAGCGTGATTTATAGGCTTCAAAATTGGAGCCTTACATGCTAGTGCTTTGATGGATTCAAAACACTTATCCATCAAGGGCGTCCATTGAAACATCCTATTGTTGCGCACACTTCCTGATAAGGGAGTTGTATATGCCATCAAATCTGGCATATATGGTGCCAGATACTGAACGAGTCCCAGAAATTGTTGGACATTGTTAAATGTTTGAGGTCTTCTCCAACCTCAAACCTTCTCCATTTTATCCGCATCGGCATGTATGCCCTTGTCATCTATTATGTGACCAAGGCATTCCATGTGAGGCAAATACAAATCGATCTTGGATCGATTTCCGCTGAGGAACAAATGTGCCTTGCGTAAAATATCAAACACCTTTCAAAGGTGTTTTTTGTGCTCTTCTATAGAGCTTGAATAAATGAATATATCGTCCAAGTATATGTGGACTGATCAACCAATCTGGTTACGAAAAATCAATGTCATGAGTCGTTGAAATGTAGGCCGTCAATCTGCATAACCCAGCTTTTGAATGTACCAAATATGGTCGCAAAAGCCATCTTGTCGACATCCTCCTCAACTACGCGTATGTGTTCATACGCATTGGACATGTCAAGCTTGGATCGATACGCACCACGAGCTACGTCATGCCAGATTGTATCCTGGTCTGGGAAGGGCATAATGTCCTTCACCATGTTGTCATTGCATAGACGTAGGTCTATCACTGTTCTGAGCTTTCCATTTTTCTTCAGAATGCATAGTGCTGGTGCTGCAGAATGTACAGACGCTGATACCCACCAACCAGTGGTGGTATACCGGTCGACTTTGTTGATCATTTCATTTTGAAGTGTTTCCGGGCACTTTGGTAACCGATAATGAAACTGTTTGGTTTCATCTACAAACTTAATTTCGTGGTTGATCTCCCTCCAAGGAGGATGTTCTAATGGCACACCTCCAAAGAGGTCTGCGTACTCTAGCTCCCATCTTTCCCTTAGTTTGGGAAAGTCATCCGCCATCAATAACGGTTGCTTGGTGACAGTACATCCTTCAGTAATCCCATCGGTACATTGGTCGAGTAGACCAATGTCAATGTTTCTTTGGTTTTCTTTCCATTTTCCCTTGTCTCGCCTCCCATCTGGCGAGCTCATCAAGGCTCTATGTGCAATGAAGAGCCATTCGCGAGTCACAGTTTGTGGCCCACCAGTTTGGGCTTAAGACTCGTGATTTGAGTCTTGCATTCAGCCAGGTTTTTATAGTCCAGCTGCTCTTCCCAAGCATTCGCATGGTTTGGAATTACTTCCTTTCCCATACAGATGCATCCCTCATCTCTAAAGTCAAGGGATATCCCTAATTTACATAGGAATGGTGTTCCTAGTATTGCGTCATAATGGTCTATGTTCGCTATATCCAAGTATTCCTCGATATTATGCTCACCAAAGTCATCATATTACTAGTTATATCACACTTTCCAAGTATTAGATTATTCTGTGAAGAAATGAGCCAGGGATTTCCAATGCAGCTCACCATACCTAAATATTAATGGAAAGGTATTACTGTAAAAGATACATATACTGGTAGCTATAATAGTCTATATATCACAGTAAAATTGCCTTGTTATGGGCCTCTCACTACCCAGCTTGGACTGAAATTATATGTAACTAAAACAGCTGTAATAACTGAAGCTTACACTTGTTTAGCTATATTCCTACACACTTTGGCACATGCGGCTGGCCTCACTTATGCTTCAGACATGGAAAATTCCACCACATGCTGGGCAAACAAATTGAACTGCTGACACTGGAGGCATGCCAAAATTTTCTGACCCAGAAAACCCTATGGAACTTTGGAAATGGTTGAGTATGCCAATGATTTACCTGGGTAGGAACACTGTGAAAACAGAATGTTTGCCAGTGATTTTCTGATCCCAGGAAACTTTGATAAGATCACTCAGAATAGATTGAGAAAATTGAGAGGAAAAAAAGGGAAAATAGTGAAAAGATGGGAAAAGATGGAAAAGCTGTTTTCCCATGGTTTTCCTCTCAATTCTCTTAAGTTATCCTGATTGATCTTATTAACCTTTCCTGGTATCAGAAAATCATGGGCAAAGATTCTGTTTTAAAACAGTTTTCCTATCTGGATAAATCATTGGCATCTTCAACCATTTCTGAAGATTTTCCATGGGGTTTTCTGGGTCAGAAAATTTTGCCATGCCTCCAGTTGGGCAGCCGGAGAAGCGGAGTTTAAATTAAAGCTTACGTACACAGGGATCAGTCTCTTCCGACGCAGCCCCCGCCAACCTATATACATCCTCTTGATCTACGAGGTGACTATGTTCAACAAGTCTGAGTCAAAATCACTCCCCACGTCTCGGCCTGCTTCTCCGGCGCAGCTTCATGATCGCTTCCGTAGCGACGAGCGATTCAACCCACCACCACCGTCAACTTGGAAACGAGTTGCTCTCGTTTTCCTTGTCGTCTTCCTGTTTTGGTTGGCAATCAGAATGAGACCGGAGAGACAGCCAGACATCATCTACGCCGACAGGTGTGTGACTATTGTGTGGATTCCGCAAGTTAGGCTCACTTACGTGAAAGTTTCTAGATACTCGCGTGAACACAAGTATCGTCCGGCGGCATCTCCTGTTATTACAGAAAAACTCAAAGATGGACGGACTAGACTTAGGGGGGCGCTTTGAAGTGTGGATATGAGTGAATTTAGACATTGAATGCAGGTGAGAGGTTTGCTTTCAGCATATCCTTTTTCATGTCTGATCATCGGCAGCAACAAGATTATGCGTTAGGATCATTACCATTAAATCTATGGACATGGACGTTCAAATTTATATACTGCTCTTCACGCTTGTGAACACCACTGGGGAATACCATTCTTTGCTATTGTTGAATACAACTCCAATTGATGAGTCCACACGACACCGTCGAGCTCTCCATCGTGAGCGTCTTCTGACGCCCAACGCTGATTTGCGAGAACTCCTCTAACCCCCCTTCGCAAAACTTCAGGATCGGGTAACGTTGTGGGCGGTATATCGTATGTATTAGGAAAATGTCGGCATCCACGCGCAGAAGCAGATAAGCTTCACTTTAAATACTTAATCTTACAACCATTGCTATACCCTCAAACTAGGGGGAAGGTCCTCAACAGCGGCTTACAGTCTCAAGACAGTTATACAACTGAAGTACGATTCACTTAAGGGGTTCAAAAAAAAAAAAAACGATCCATGCAATGGAAGGATGGATATTTCCTATGGTCATGTAGGACATGCGTTCCATGCACATTGACAGTTGTTAGAGGAGAGCGTAATCGGAACGATAACGTAAAGAAACTTCTTCGATTGAGGACATGGTTGGCCAGATAATATTGAGTGGGGTCCGGTGCGAGCGTCCCAGAAAAAGTTTGGCGAACGTCAATATGGCACATTATTCGAAAGATTCATATTGGATCGAGAGACATCACGCGATTTTGAAACGAATGTCGAAGGGCAGGAAGTGTTGAGGGGAAATATTTATAATGTGCGATGAGTTTGACTGTTGACTTTATAAATATCAAATAGTATATGGATAATGATATTTATGAGGTATCTTACTAGATATGATAGACTGGCGGCGAAATGCAAATCAGGATTCTGCAGGACATATTCGCGAAATTGTATATGGGGGTTATGTAACACAGGTTTCGAGCTGTCTATATTTTTGTAGTGCTTCACCTACTCAATCGATACTACGTACTGCTGCCGTCATTTGCGCACATCAATGCAGTAAAACACTAACTTCGAGTCTAGGATAATTGGTATATGGCGGCTTGCAGCCTGAAAGGATGCGCAATCATGAGATAATTCCTACGTTTGAACAACAAAGAACTTCCAAGTTTACACTCTGCTACAAAGCATGTGTTCAGAACATTTAAAATCCACCATCTACGTACGTATAGCAAACATCACGAAAGAAGGTCGAGCAGTTGGGTACTCAGAGCAGTTGGACTGCATTGCCTGCATTTTGGACTGTGACTACCACTGCCCCACTCCCCTTGTCATTTCCCCACTGCACCTCCCCTGAAAGAGACCCGTTTGCCAATATTTGTTGATTTACCATCCGTTTTCGGCCCTGTCCACTTGGGTCTGGAGTGTTCTGGTTGAATGTGAGGCTGGGTTTGTTATTGATGGCTGTGAGCATGATTGAACCTTCGTAGGTGGCATGCAAAGTGACGTTCGAAGGTTTGTTCGTCGTCTTCCCGTTGAAAGTCAAGTGCGAAAAGGGCGAAATCGGGGCTTCAGGGAAGGAAATGTCTAACGGACCGTTGTCTGTAGTTGCGGAAACAGAGAATGCTGCAGGTGATCCACTGGTGCTGGTAGAGACTAGCGTGATAGGTGCTTGAATGGCCCTGACAAGTGCGATGAAAACATTTTAGAAGTGCGATATAAAAGTCAAAGCAGACTTTTTGGACACTTACGCATCCTCGGTTACTAGCGAAAGCGTTGTGGGGTTGTTACCATCTGCGTTCTCCATCCGAATGCTTGCGTTGATCGTCTTGGTCTTGGTAGATAGTGTCAGTGCTTTAGAAATGTTGTACGAGCCACTGATCACGCCATTCTGAGTAATAAAACTGGCTGAAACCGCAGAGACAGACTGATGGCTGTTTCTCAGATACATAGAAGATGGGAAATAAATAATAAACGCACATCAGACTGGATGGGGGCATCATTGGTATTAAAGGACAAGGATCCGAATACGACTTGGTTCCCAAGCGACGCGATGCGGTGTGACCAAATTCCCATGTTAGTTTCGAGGGAGTTGACGTTCACCGTGGAACCCGTCTTGGGAAAGCTGACAGTGGCAGTAAATGTCACCTTTTCTCCAGGAGGTATCGTGCCATTACTGGACGGGGTCTAAAATGATCACCTCATGAGCTCCAAAGAGGACTACACAAGTAAACCCTTACGATGAAGCCAACCCCCTGTCCTCCGCCACGTTCAAGAAGACAAACCTGGGCGCGGTCGAGTGCCTGTTGGTTTTGAGCACTTATAACAACGTTGATCGCAATAACGCTAGGATCGGCAGAATTGTCTGAGATTTGGAGGGTGATCGACGAATCGGTGTCAAAATTGCCTTGTGACTGAAAGAATACGAGGGGCGATGAGACTGCGATGGAGAAGGACTTTGTTTCGTTGAGAAGAGTCTCAGATCCTGATGGCTCTGATGGTTGGCCGACGACTTGAAGGTTCGAACCATCGGGACACTGGATAGTAGGGCTGTCCAAACCTGGCCTTCCACTCTAGGTTAGTAAAGCACAAGATATCTCTCATGTCAGTTTTCATTCACCCATACAAGCAGTGTCTAACTTGCCTTGACGAAATGTTTCTGAGACACATCAAAGCTCGGCGTCATTGACATCCCCGGCAGGGGATACAAGACCATCGCTACAGCAAGGGCGCCGAACAAAGTCTTCCAAGTCGACATCGTGGAACTCGTATGGTCAGCAGATACGAACGAGTAGTAAAAGCTTGAAGATTTGGAGAGATGTTGAATATTAAGAAGGGAAGATCGCCTGGGGAGTCACGGTCAAAGTCGCGCTACCAGGGCCCCTTGCTTTATACGAAAGACTCGGAGGGCTAGAAGGCGAAAACGGAAATGAATGAATGTGAACTTGAAAAGTGCCGCAATGCATGGTTAATTCATTGAGGGCTTTGGTAGTCACGGCCCACGGTCTCCACCGCGCCCGCCACCTGATCAGTGAATTAAATACTTCCCCGCAACTAGACACTAACCAAACCCTGGTTCCGACGTACCTACATACATTAACCACGGGTCATTTTTGACGGCTATGCTTTGCCTACGTACTAATCAAGGGTCGACGACCAAGCCACTGATCGCCAGTGATGCGAGAATAAAAACACTGGAGCTCAGCCACTTTCCATCAGAAAGGTACGTCAACAAAATAGTATCCGATGTCCTTGACATCCTTATGTAGGTAAATAATAGGCGTTCGCATATACTGAATATCGACTAACCGCACAAACTAAGTTACTTATGTGAGCTACTATTTAAATTCGGCACAGGTATTGTAACAAACCGGGAGAAGGGTGCCTCCGAAGGGCTGAATTAATCCCCTTCACGTGGATGTGCCTTGAAAGGCTCGGATTGTACTAATAAGTACACTCCAGATGAATACGAGTCAAAAATCAGCCTAGTCTTAAACACTCACTTGAAGCTGATAAAGGGCAAGGGGGTATAGGCTAACAGAGGCGAACGAGCACTAAGTCAGTGATTGTGGCGGGGACCTTCACGGACTCGGAGGGGCGTCCGACCATGGCCCGGGGTTCGCCGGTTGCGCTTCAAGGAGCATTGGAATTGATTCGGAACCGAACACATTAAGTTATGTGCATCGTCGCCACATGTTTCCAAGACATAGGCTTGAATAACGGCGGTACTGAGGCGTCAGTCGATTGGTACCACTCGGCATATCGGCGCAGGCGCCAAAAGCACTGACATCTAGGCGGTCAGTTAGCGAACAAAATCCCCCTGGGTCTCCAAGTTCATGCACGTGACTCCTGGCAAATTGTTCTTATCTGTAAGCATATCCCACTCGCTATCTTATCATCGTAATTATTAATTCAGCTATAGTAATTAACAACGGTTTAACAGACTAGAGAGGTGGTAAGTGGTCAGTCACTGTCACACTCATGAGTCGCAAATGATTCCACAGGATATGCCGCGAAGCAGCTATCACAAAACTGGAGGACTTCGTCCCTCGTTGCAGAGCTGCCATGAGTTCGTGAAGATCCACTGGCGGTGGGCCTGTAAGGGCCGGATATTAAGGCAGCGGCTGTTGATGAAGTGGGTGAGGAGAGAGATAAAAACCGAGTTGGTGAGCGCTCTCTCTTGATGGGGGTCTCAGGATGGGGGCTTCTAATTCCAGCCAGCAGCTGCCTTGGGGAAGGAAGGTTTGAGGAGGACGCATCTAATAGTTCATGAGTATTGCGATACAATAAGATGAGGAGAAACATACGAGACTCATTTTCATCAGAGTCTTGCTGAACAGTACTACGAATCTGAACACGAGACCTACGTCGAGGGCCTGTAGAGGCATATGGTGCTCGTCTATGGACAGCACGACGCCGCCGAGCAACTGGTGCCACCCGGTCAGGTAAAGCAGCTGGCTGGATCGCTGAGTTGTCTCTCAACGTATTGGCTATGAAAATGTGATATGACGAACGTACCACCATAGCGATCAAATGCTGGGTAGTCTGCAGTGGTGGTCGCAGTGTCATGTTTGTCATCAAAAGAGACTGATGTAAAGAGCTCATCAGTATCTGAATAGGTCAATAGCAGATAAATAAACTCACCATACAAACCACAATCATCGCAAGACCCAATAGTACCATTGGTCGTATTGTCGATCTTGACAAACGCAGGGAGTTCAGGAGATAGAAGACCACAAAAGCACTCCCATGCCTGGCGGCGGCGTTCATTGTACCCTAGAATGCCAGTCGGGATGATACGACGGCCGCCTGACATGGGACTGCACATTGTTAGCACCAGAGTCTGAAGTGAGTAAATAGACGACCTGTGAACTTACTAAGGAAACTCAACAACCCCACCTTGAGAGCGATCATAGAAGACTAAGTTGGAGGAACGATATTGAAATTCAAGGCAAGGTGCGAAAAGCTCTTGCGTGTACTGCAGGTGGAGTGAATGTCGACGGGTGTGATTAGCACGTATGGCAGAGACAATGCGACGTGGAGCCATTGAAATAAAAGATAGTGTAGCTGTAATAATCAAGGAGTGAACGGTAATGGGTTTGAGGAAACAACTTGTTGTCTTATATATGCTTGACAACTACTATGACATAGTAAAATTTACATTTCGCACATCCTACCTAAGTTCCATTGTCGTCATGAACTTTCAATGTACATCTGCCAAGGCCGTTGATTCAACGGATTTGCTTGCGTCAAGGGTTTGGGCTAGGTGAAATTTTTTGGGTACCGACTCACCAATGATGACATGTGCCTGGTCTGTCGTCTTTTCAAACTGAAGAGGTATTGAAATTATCTTATGATTGTTTTTTTATTTTTTGAACATGGTGCAAGGAGGAAAAGGCGTTGAAAGAATGGTCATTGTTTTTTTTTCTAAAAATGGTACGAGTAAACGGCTTTTAAAGAATTCAAAAATCTGGGCACTGACGTATCACCTCCGTCAAAAACGGAGATTCGTGGTCATCAAGTGAAATTTTTTTTGAGATCTGCTCTTGTAACTGTGATGAAGTCGAGAACCCCCTTGTCATGTATTGTAAAATATTCAAAATGACGAGCACAAGTGCTTCGTCACGTGATGTCCTGTAACAGTCCATTAGAACGTTTTATTTTATTTGTGGCTGCAAATTATCTTGTATGCGCTTTGAAACATCTGCATTTAGATTATTTACACCCTCCTTAATGATTACCGAAAAATCCGCTCACCTCACCAGTCTCCTGGTAGTCCCCTGCATAACTAGGCTGAGGCTTCGTGCATGGATCCCTAAGCTCGACTCGCGTCCCACTGGTAGCCCATGCCCCTTAGTGTTGAACAGCTTGGTGCTTTGCACCAGGCTAAGGAGATACTTGAGGCGTCTGGTCTGCTGGGTGATTCCGATGGCTCGGAGACCGGTCAGCTTCAAAACATATTGCATACGCTAGAAACGCACCTGGGTTCAGCACCCCATCATAGTCTAATCTACTCTAAAACCCTTATACCTAATGCTATACCCTTCACATCACAAGAGATTCTCTTGGGGGCTAATCGAGTTACTCGTCAATCCTACGTTCAAGGGATTATCGAACATCCTGCTCACACAATTATAGAATATCCGCAGACAGGTTCCAAAATGGGCGAGGCGATTGCGCATCGGTTCCTAATCAACCCCAAACAGTCAAGCTTCGTAAATCCAAAGGATAACATCCAGTACTCACTTGGCGATGTGCATGGCCGCCGAGCGAGTGTTACTTGTCACCTACTTCGGGATGCCAAAACACAAAAACCGGTGGACTGTCTTCAAATTAAATTAAGTTGTGAGTCATTCTTACCTTTAAGTTTTACTATTTTTAAGTTGAATTTTAGGCCGCTGTCTCAAATATTGCTCCTTTAATGTCCCCAAGCTCACAACCTTACCTCAAAAATCCCGTCATGATTCCCCAGGTTGCGAAGTTTTTCTCAAAACTTTGGCCTTCTATTGTGCGATTATCGAGCATGGCTGTCCATTCTCAAGCGAGTCCGAGTCTTTTCAATCAGAAAGTGTAGATGGGAGTACCGAATTGCCAGGTAGATTTCCCCAGAATCTCGATGAAGAGTCAGAGGAGGACTCGGAATCTGAGTCAGATGGGGATGATTATGAACTTTTGCTTGACATACGAGCCCGTCACGGTCCAAAACATCATTGCAATGGACACCCAATTCTACGATATGATCAGTATCGGAAACCATTCATACAGTACGTTGTTTGCTTATCTTACTGCCTGGTTTCTAATACTGTCAGAAGATGCGAACGACGTAGGAAGGGTTACAAAGCCCACCTGATATTACGCAATCTCAATGAGTTTGACATGGAGTATTTACAGGCTTTGCTTGAAAATGATGCAGAAACCGTGGCTACACATGAGATAAATGCAAAAAATGCCGGATACGGCCCTCTCGCACCATGTAATTTTGTTGCTGCTCCCCGTGAACAAAAGACACTGTGCCGTGAGTTGCTACCACATATTTGATGTCAGTGTGGCAATGTTGATACGGTTTGAAAGCGATATGGCATCGTACTGCAGATGGAACACTAACCCGTGGACTCCTCAGTCGCACAGAATCCTGCCCCGCACGGTTTGAATTTTACTACCCTTACAACCTGGACCGATGTCCTGCCATTCTGCTCGTGTGTCACAACCCTCATTCACACGCAGACCCATTCCCAGCACAAACACCACAAGCGGTTATGGACATTTTTAACAATCTTCTTGCGCATTTGGACTGGAAGCTTGCAGATGCCAGCCCCCGCCGTATCCTGCTTGATTCATCCTTTATGGCTGGACTTCGTCGTGTTCTGGGCTGGGAGGGTCTCTGTGATCCGACATTGTCAGATTTGCATCCTTCGCTTGGTAATTCAGACCATACCGCTCGACTGATCAACAAGTTGCGATATCAACACTACCCTCACGGAACTGGATTTGAAGGTGAATACACTGCATAAGGGTTTAATAATAAATGTTCACACCGTTTCAGGGGCCTATCACCTGTTCACCGAACATCGCGATCTTCCACCTGAAGATCAATATGTTCGGTGTGTTGAGAAACACGAAATTCCAGGAGAAGGCAACTTCTCTTTAGTCATTTGCATGTTTCGTAAGATGAGTACTTTACTATCCATCACGAAACGGCCGTCGATCGACACATCATTCAAACGACTTGACAAGTGGCAAGAATTTGAGATTGAAGCATGGTTTCCTGATTATCTTCGTTGTGAGTGCACACCCGTGCATAAATTACTCACCTTATTTATGAAAAAATGTTGACAGCGATTGTTGTTGCTCGAGCGTTTACCACATCCCAATCAGCAGCCGCTCACCTCATACTATTCACACGCATCTTCGCGATCGTTGAGCAGGATACAGGTCAACTTGTATGTTTTCGACACATTCATGGCGAGGGATTCGACAGTTTCATGGCAGATGGACACCGTGGCCAAGCCTTGGGTTTGTCATTTCGAAATATTACTTATGCTGTAAGGATCATGTCTTACTCTTTAGGTCTCGGATTTTACTGTCAAAATATATGTGTCAACATGGCGGGATATTGTTCTATTGAATGGAACAAGGCCCTGCACGCACTGACACCGTACGAGCATTTGGCTCGATTTTACCGCTACTGCTTTGCCCATTTTTCCCGAAACATCACAAGTTTGCAAATTGCACCCAAAGTTCGCCAAGCGATGATGAGTCTTGCATCTGCTCAACCGCTTCCTGACCTGGAAGGCACCCTGCGACTGATTCGCACAGGAGGAAAGAGAGCCGCCGGTAGGATGGATCTATGATATATGCCACCCTAATTGACGATTTCACATAGATTGGCTGAAAGACAAGGAGGCCGCATCAGGGTTCTCTTTTGCAGCAATCTACCGACCTGCGAGCAAAATCCCCCTTGACGTGTGGAAAGCTTCGCCTTCAACCTCGAACGGAAATGAGCAGTCACATCGCAATGTCAACCGTGACGGAACGAAACTTACTATGTTAGCTGGCATAATGAGAGGCATGCAATACGATTCTAGAGCTATGCGTGGTCTCGAAGTGCTGCAGAAACATGGAATACACACCCGGGATCAACATGCTACACATTTTCGACGAGCGGCTCGAACAGTCGTCAGGAGTAGTGAGTCTGTGAGCCATTCTTTATCTTCGGAATACTCATCCCGATCAGCGAAAGTGCAAAAACGAATTGTAGATGCTCACGATGTCGACATCCGTTCGATCTATCAGCAAGTACTTGGGCTTCAAGCAGATGTCCAGACTCAGGCAATAGTGCTAAAGCGAGCACTTGACTCAGGGATTCAGATACATTCAGATAGGGATCGAACAAGCTAGAAAGAAGCTTCGTACGATCGATACGAAACTTCAAACTCAACATGTCGATTTGGTCAAGCATCGAAATCATGGTTCAGGTGCAGTGCCGATGCCTGACCTCAAGGATCCCACAAACCTGTTTGACCGTCGAATTCTGAGTGACACGCCCATCCGACCACAAAATACGTCAAATTTAATATCTCGCTATGTGATAACAGATACCTACCAGTACACTCGTGTACCCCCGAACCTGAACGCTATTACTAGCACTCCTACCCAAAATAACATCCGAGTCGGCTCGCACTTGCTCACACCTGCCATTTCACTGACGAACATGCCGCAATTGCGTATTTTTACTAATAGTATCAACCCTGTATTATAATAACTACATATCAGATTAATTATCAGCACTGGCAGGGGTACTGGTCTGAGGCACCCTTGGCTCCGAGAGCTGAGTCAGTGCCGGTGCGCCGTGTGATACCAATCGACTATGAACTCGGCGGTACTTATCCATGGCGGCATGTGTTTTAAATTTTTCGTCCGACTCTGAGTGCATCCGAGTCATCCCGACTCATCCAGTAACGGTATTCTTGCACTCCCACTTGTTAGCTTCAGGATATGATATCTTATGAGTGTGGGATTCACTCTGAGCAGGATGAGGAGCTTCAGGCTATTCAGGATCCCAAAAAAAAATGTGAGGGAGGCTGAAGTTTGAACAGTGAAGTAAGTTGTTTTATGTAACATACTATATAAATATTTATTTGAACAGGTTCTCAGACTGCCAGTGAGTGAGCGACATTCAAGTTTTTTTTTTTTTTTTCACTAGTAGGTATAGTAAGCCTAAATGGCATCCAAAATGGTCAATTCAGATGCCAGTGGGATGTGATGCGAGTGTTACTGAAAAGGTTTTGCGAATATCGTTATAAGTTTTCCTGAAACCTGTTGTACTGGTGATCGTGAGAATTCGCTGTGGTGGCTAAATGGTTGAACCTGTATGTTTGCTGTTCGGTGGTGATCCAGAGTCCAGACATGGTGTAGTTTGACGATGATGGATCTTGTCCAAGGGAAAGTTCATGTTTGTGTTGGAATGATCCGACATGGTGATGAGACGATTATGATGTATGTGTATGTGACTAGTAGGGTGTCGTACGCTGGCGTTGTGCTGCCTGCACTGATATATGAGCGTTGAGCGTCAAGTTGATCGAATACTAGTACGATGTGCGTACTTGTGCGTATAGGTTACCGTCTTGCTGGCACGGGGGTCATATGATGATCGGGGGAAAGCTCGAGCGCATATACATACCGTGACCTGGTTCGACACAGGCTTCACATGTAAAGACAGACAGACAACTCCCGAACATCGTGACAACGATCATCCCAGTTCTCGCGCCCTAGCTCGGACTGCGAAGCCACTAGCACTGGCAGGCACGGTGCACACAACTCACGAGCAAGAGCAAAAACGAAAGAAAGAAAGAATTAAAGGCGTGGATCGATTACATTGGTGCTATTATTATATACTAGGTATGCTATGCGTGCGTGCGTGCAGGTTTCGTGGTGGATATAATGATAGAGATAGAGCGTTTGTATGTATCGTGTCGTTTAGATAGGGAGCGTATTGCGTCGTCTAGATATGGAGCGTATACAGTATCACCGAGACACCGTCGTCGTCGTCGAGTCATGCATCTGTTTTACTAGAATCGAACCGTGCGGTCGTAGTCGTATATAGCGCCGTCGTATTTGGCGATGATGTACCTGGATATCGTGATGGACACGCGGTGGTGGGTGAGTTCGAGGTTAGATCGTGGTGCTGTGGGGTGGTGTGAGGGGTGCGTACCAGGCATGGATTACGCCGGGGAACCAGCCGAGGATCCAGAGGAGGATGTTGATGAGGATGTCTGGAGGGCGGGAAGGGAGGGGCGGGGTGCGGGGGAGGGAACGGGGAACGAGGAAGAGTCAGGGACTGTCTGGTGAGAGGCGAGCGAAGAGAAGACGGACCTGGACCACAGCCTGTTTCTATGAGGAGGGGAGAGCGAAGGAATCAGATGTGAGGGGAAAGGCAGAGGCAACATCGAACGCGACACGTACTGACGAAGACGGGGAATGGGGGCACGATGCTGTGGGGTGGATGAGCGGGTTGGCAGCGGGTAGAGATGCTCGGGTACGCACAGGGCAACGATGTAGAGGATTATGTCTGTGGTGACTGAGTATGCGGGCATGGCGTCAGTGAGGGAGTGTGGTGGCTGGTTAGTGTGTGTTGTGTGCTGGACGGAGGGAGGGAGTGTCGTTGTCGTTGTGGTGGGAGGGAAACAGATAGACAGGCACGCAGCGTTGGCTGGGTGTTATGTATCTTAATGTGCGTTGAAAAAACAAGGTTTTCGCCGCGTGACGTCATTTCCCCGGCTCCGGGACGGGCCCGAGCCACGCGGCCACGCCCTCGGGAGTGTTGCGTAAGGCACCTATGTAAGGTACAAGCGCCCTCAAACGTCCCGTCCATTTATAAAACACGACTGGCATCCATTGTCGCCAGACGTGGCAAATCATTGTATTTTATCAGTTGTTTTGTTTCTAATCTTATTGCTAGACCAATGATCAAAATTATCCCTGGCTTTTCTGCTGGGCACTGGACTACTAGAACAGCTCGGGGAGCACCGCGACTGACCTTGCTCTATAGAATCACAATGATCTTTACAGATAATATACATGGATAACAAATTAATGTTGTTAAATCTCTATGTTTCCTTGTCCCACAGTTCCAGTCCAGACATTGTTGATAGATTTACTTTGAGACATTGACAATACATTTATACAAGAATTAGATACATACTTGCCACTGGAAAATTGCACAAACTTCATCTAAAAATGCAGGAATGGTGGGAATCAATATATAGTGAAAAGAATATGTATATAGAATGAATCTAAAGAAGAATTACCTTGTAACATATGTGCAACATGATGAGAATAGATATCATGATGAGAATCAAGGATACCCACAATCAGTTAGTGAGCAGGATTTAGTTTATTATTGGGATTACTATGTAGATATGGAGGAAAAGCCCAGATATGAAGAACATGAGCATAAACATTATTTGACAAGTATCTAGGGCCAGTTTAGGTCTGGGAATAGACCAGAGCAAGATAATTAATTACCTTGAAAGATTATTAGATATTGTGACAAATGTACAAAAGCAGGGCAAGAATAGAGGATACCTATAAGACAGTGTAGTGACCAGGCTTTAGTTTATTTTAGGTTTATTTAGCACCCGGATATGAAGAACATGAACATTATTCTGACAAGTATCTAGGGACATTTTGGGTCCAGGAATAGACCTTGCAGAGCAAGGTAACCTCCCTGCTAAGGCATTGTCCATGCCTGCCAAACATATTTTCACACCAGTGCCAAGACCAGCACATGCCAATGTAATTGCATTTCACCACAGCTCATGGAGCTACAAATGCTGAAATTCATGCTCAAGAAAGACTGATTGAATTTCACAGATAGCTGGGTATATGAGGAGAAGAGTGTTGAGCATGAGAACCAATAGCAGGACCATGGATTCTCTGCATTTGATCAACATGCCCAGAATGATTTTGATGAATACTTAGTTCCCCCTACTGACAATGAGGACCTGGGTGAGGACCAGGATGTGGAAGATGATAAGGATGGTGGTGATTCTTTTATTTTGGATGAAGATTTTGAAGGGGTGTAGGTATTAGATATTTTTGTTCACATTTACACTCTGAACACTACATTCCATGAATACCATAATGCATAAGCACATGAGCATTCATCAGGAAAAAATGCGATGAGTTTATAGTGATATATAGCCTTGATACCAGCCATAGACACATAGACAACCCCCCTAGTTTATAGCACCCATCGCCAGGTGTGGGGCTTCCATAGAACATGATACCAGGCAGTGTTCATTTTATAGCTGTTTATAGTGCAAGCTCCATAGCTCTATCATTGCTTAATAGACCAGAGAGCCAGCAAACAACATACACAGGAATCCCTCACTTACATTTACAATCTACAATGAAAATGGCACTCCAGGTAAGTGAAAAAACTATTTATTCAAATTACAACTGATACATATACAAGTCAAAAGGATATAATGTTCTTCATACTTACCTAAGGCATGACATGAGTGAATCCATGGATTATCCGTGGGTATACCTGTGGGTATTTCAGTTCCCCAAAGCTTTACCCATATCCGGGGCAGTATCCAGGTCCTGGATATCCAAATCCCCAGGTATGGATCACAGGTACCCGCAGGTATACCTGTCGAAAATTTGAATAAAATACAACTTAGGCTGATTACTTGTACATGTGACAGCTTGTAAGTCTCTTCATAGCTTGTCATGTGATTAGAGAACTTGTGTCATCAAGAGAGCTGACTGAATGTACTGTGATTCACTGTTCATCCCTTCTCGAATCAACTCAATAATGAACAGGAATGTCACATTTGCATTCGCTTTTAGATGAACACTACCTAGAGAGTTGACTGTTGGATGTTAGACTGAGTTGAATCTAATGGGAAGTTATCAAGTGTGATGGGTTGTCTCATTTCATCCATTTGCTTTCATGCTGGACTCTTACGGTCATGAAGAAGATTCATAGAGGCTGAAGTGGGAAGTAGATATGTGGAAATTGATTATGATACATTAAAGGTCATAGTTGCCGTCCCTGATAGACTCTTGGAGCATGCCCTTGGGACATTGACATTGATGTAAAAGGTGGAAACAATCCTCCCAATGTGGTCTGCAAAATCTGGCCCAGGAAGCCATAAGTCTGCTCATGAGCAGAATATGACAGCACATAAATCTCACCTCTTTCAGTGTATTGTCGCCTTCTGCAGGTTTGACCTGAATCTTGGGTTGTGCATCGAGCAGTTCCATGGCTGCTTTCTGGAAGTGTGATTAGGGATGGTCAATGAGGTAAATGTAAGCAGTGAAGCATACATTCAAAGTGAATGACAATCCCATTATGGGTGCAAAGAAGTCCTCTGGCATTGCACCCCGTTCCACCCCTCCAGAACCGATTAACATGGTCGTGCATCTTTCTGTCCTTCACCAGTCAAAGCTCTGTCTTGACCCATTCAAGCACAGGCACGATTGACTGTACAGATGCTAGAGCGGTCTGCACTGAGACTGTACGATTCGGTCAATATCTCCATCTGAGGGAAGAATTGCAGACACTCACCACGTGCAGCAGCTTGTATATGTGGCAGATTGTTGATAAATATCACCATACGAGGAGGGTATAATATACCATAGCTGTGTGGATAATGTGTCAGTAGTGCGCATTAGAGCAAGAGCGCACATGCACCGTCGAGAAGGCTGAGACTGTGAGCATGGAATGGGATGACGAGCAACAAGACCAGATGAAACAGCTCAGGCACATCACAGTCTGTGCTGTCATCCAAGTCATTGTCCCCATTGACATGCCGTGCCCCTGCTCCCGATCACGGGACAGCTCACTGAGCCTCGCTGTCACATGCTGCCATCAAAAATGTGGTATGTACTTACTATGGCTGTCTTTACATAAGCCGTTACTTGCTCAATCTGACTCCAACGGGTCGGTTGCTGCCTGGGTGAAGGCTCTAATCCAACCTTTTCGTACCTTGGTCACAGGTGTACATGTCTCCCACTGAGTGGGAGACACATATGCCTGTGACCAAGGTCAGAAAGCTATACTGTCGGACTCTGAATATTGGTCATGTGAGCCTCAGATATCTGCTGAAATACCTCTGCGTCCTGCAGGCCAGACCCGTATCTGGGCCTTATCATTGGGAAACGGATATCCAAATCCATGGATGGGATACCCATGGGTTTCCCATGGATGGATCTGCGAAAAACCCATGGGTAATCCACACTCGTGTCATGCCTTATACTTACCTGACCACATTGAAACAAGCTTCTGAGTCCAGCGGTGAGAAACCAAAGTGACAATGGCCAAGGGTGAAACTTTTACCCATTCTGCTCCACGCAGACCCAAGCCGTGCCATGATGGGATGTTGATGTCATTAGCAATGGAAATGGGAAATACACTGCAAAGGTGAGATGTGATTCTGTGAACTCTACATAAGTGAAGAGATTATCATAGATGGATGACATAGGTGCATACTGACATGCTCATTTAGGCCAAAACACTATCAATGAACTGTTTGAGGTTAAGCATAAGACATGAGACAACTGGTAGGGACACACTTACAGAATCTATGGCAGCATTCAAGTCCAAAGCCTGCAATAGCCAACATGAACAAATCCATGACCACACAACCTGGACCAAAGTAACTAAGGACCTCTTGACTTGTGCTACATACACTGGGGGCATGAGCAGATTTTTAGTGTAAAAAATGTGATAAAAATGCTTTTTCCTTACAGATTATTCATTCACTGTTCTGGTTGAAAAATCTCTTAAAAATGCTGCTTTTTTTATCAAGTTTTAGGACCTTAAAATCTGGTACATACTTCACATGTCTAGGCATGGGAAATGGATGTAAAATGTGAGAAATAATGAATTTAATCATTGATTTCATGCCACAAAAATGCAAGGACAATCTTGGTTTTCATTGACATTCTCAACAGAAAAGAACCAGATTTTATCCAAGATTTCATAGTAGAAAAAAGGTGAGGAAAATAGTAAAATATATGAGATTTTCATGAGATTTTTCAAAACTATTAGCCAATGAATAATCCAACATTTTTCTTTAGTTTTTGCAAGGAAAAACCTGATGGATAAATGTTTATCCAATGGATAATCATTCACCCATAGGCAATATATAACAAGTTTTCTGAACCGAAAAGGTCATGAAAAAGTCAATGGATAAGAGTTTATCCCTTGGATAATCATTCTTCCATATGGGGTAAATGTTCTGCCTATGGCAGAATGATTATCCAAGGGATAAACTCTTATCCATTGACTTTTTCATTGCCTTTTTGGTTCAGAAAACTTGTTATATATTGCCTATGGGTGAATGATTATCCATTGGATAAACATTTATCCATCAGGTTTTTCCTTGCAAAAACTAAAGAAAAATGTTGGATTATTCATTGGCTAATAGTTTTGAAAAATCTCATGAAAATCTCATATATTTTACTATTTTTCTCACCTTTTTTCTACTATGAAATCTTGGATAAAATTTGGTTCTTTTCTGTTGAAAATGTCAATGAAAACCAAGATTGTCCTTGCATTTTTGTGGCATGAAATCAATGAGTAAATTCATTATTTCTCACATTTTACATCCATTTCCCATGCCTAGAAATGTGAAGTATGTACCAGATTTTCAGGTCCTAAAACTTGATAAAAAAAAGTAGCATTTTTGGGATATTTTTCAACCAGAACAGTGAATGAATAATCTGTAAGGATAAAGCATTTTTATCACATTTTTTACACTAAAAATCTGCTCATGCCCCCAGTGATAGGACAGGACGACAACCACTGAAGCCATACACAAACACCATTTGGGTATAACATTAGAAAATATCATTAGCATTGAAGTTGAGGTTAAGACTTACAGTATGTACAACTGTCCGACATCAGGGTGAGATGATCAGCCTAGCAAGTTCACAGTTGTTGAGAAATGTATCAGGTAGAGAGGGTGGGATAAACGAAACCGTATCCAGTGCCAGTGTGAAAGGGCGACATGAATAGAGGAGGAGAAGAATTCCATCCGGCCAGGGTGAGGGAAGGAGAAAAAGAGACACAAGATTTGGAATTGAAAAATGTTCATTGATAAAGTACAGGCTGAGAACTAGTCACATGAGATCATTTAGGGTGGGTGCACTGTGACTTGTATTACTTTTAACGCTCACAGAAACTCTAACGAAGTGGATCCAAATACTGCACCATCCAATGATTTTAGGTAACTAGTGTTGTGTACTGAGATTATTGAGGTTGAGAGCTAGATATTATATAAGACCTCCGAGTCTGTACAGTAAAGGAGCCCTAGTGGATGGATCCCAAGTTGGTCATATACTCAGGCTTGAATTCTACATGCATATTACACTCCCCAATAGTAGATTTTCACATTGAAGCTTTGTAGGTCACAGAATGCCACTGACCTTGACCTTGGTCTACTGTCTGTCTGACAGACCATTGAGATCTATCCCCCAGGTATCATTATATGAGCTGACAGTAGACTTGATGGAAGTGATAGAGCATGTAGAGCTATAGGGAAGCACGTCTGGTCTATACGAAGCTATGGTGACCGATACTTAGTCTCTGTAGCTTGTGAGCGCTGAAGATAGCTGCCGCTCAGAGCTATCAAAGATCTCGGGAGCTTTTTGGCCTATGTAAATTAGGCCCTATTATGATGCAAAACCATTTTGCCTGATGTTGAGTGGCTGCATCAATTTGTTAAATTGGCATCAACATGGCACACTGTAGTTGTTATGAACTCAATTTCTTCTTGTTGGATTTGCAGAATGTCAGAATTCAGAGTTGGAGGCATACAGATGTTGGCTTCAACTTATGGGTTGTGCCCTCTTGGATTCCTCATGTCCTGGTATTTCAAATCGAAAGTTGGAGGATCAGAGAATATAGAGAAAAGCAGAATAAGACTTAGAGACAGACTGACAAGATATTGAGTCAAGGTGAATCAATATTCGAACTAAGGAATGAAGTACATGCAGAAGTTGTATATAATGAATGAATGTGATCTGAATTGGAAAGATACAAGATGCAGGATTCCAAAACAGAGCAAACACAGAGTCAGAGGTAAGACAAATATGGATATAAAACTGTAGATATTGAAGAAATGACTAAGATTAGACAAACAGGGGTAAGTGGAATAATCAGAAAAGGATATCAGAAATTGCAGAAAAGCTGAGAATGAATCTGAGTTCTAACAGTAGTAGGTGCTTGACAGGTCACACATGTCAGTCAGTCAAGGTATTCTGTGTCCCTCTTAAGGCATGACATGGATGAATCCACAGATTATCCATGCCAATACCCAGGTATTTCAATTTCAAAAGGCTCCACCTGCATCTGAGGCACAGGTATCTGAATCCACAGGTGCAGATCTCAGGTATTTGCAGGTATACCTGCAGGTAAATATACACATTTATTATTAAAATTATAGCTACTTAGTTGTTGGACAGTGTATTGGATGTGGAAGTGTAATGAGCATGGGAGAAGGGAATGCAAATATGAAACATGAGCAGTTAAACAAGTGCATGAGAATTTTGGCTACAGTGCCATACAGCTGGCCCAGGTGGGAGGTGTGAGGGCTGAGACTGAGAATGCATGTTATGCAACTCCACAGTTGTGTATTGTGTCCTGTGCAGATGGTTTGCACGAAGCGTAGGACTGGATGTCATGCACAATTTTTAGACCTTCCAAGACCTCTCCAAAGAGAATAGGGGATATCACAACGGCCATTTTGACCATTGTTTTGATGGACGTTTCAAAATCCTCGAAACCGTCAGAAAATTGAAACACCTCTGGAGTTGTTTTGATTTTTTGAGAGTTTCGACGCTTGTTTCGAATTTCCTGTTTCCCTGGCATGGCGGCGTCAGCCTTCTAATTATATTTAGCTAAGATCAAGATACCTGTCAATTAAAGGGTCGAACAACTGTACAGCTGCACCATCGTCCAATCCAGCAACTCCCAGAACGTTCGAGCTGTCTTAGTAAGTTGCTCAGTCATACACCAAGCGACAACAGACATAGATAGTAGAACATGGCACACAAATCAATGTAGCAATATACTAGCCTGTCAAGTCCACAAAGAATTTCATAATTATTCTATATTTTTCACCTCTGTGTACTGTGTACATGACTATCATTACAACACAGTACTATGTGTTTATTATTCAACAGTACTAATATTTTTCTTTCCCTCAAATTTTCATGCAAGTTTCAGTTTAGAGAGCCTGTCAGTCACCAGGTTTGTCGTGGTATAACCAGTCTGGCCGTGGTGATGTGACATCAAGGGGCGTCACCCAACAGTTGGGAGGTTCCGGCCAAAGTCACGGCACCAGGTTTATCTGAGGAAAAGGTGCTTCTAAACAACACTTGAAAGTACTTCAAAACCATGCAGGAACTGGGGATATCACGGTGTGAAACAGTTTTGCGTATTTTTCCATGGATTCACCGCACTTCGAAACGGCTGTCAAAATGACCATTGAAATGGCAGTGAAACTGCTGTTGTGATATCCCCTAATGTAATGTCAATTGAGCCATGTCAGAAATTGAGCCATGTCAGATACAGACAACTCATACTGTAAAACTGGCAAAATAAAAGTCCTGTGCAGAGAATAAGAGAAGACATATGGAGCTGTTGGAATTCAGACCGGGGTTTGCACTGGTTGACATGGACTCTACGAAATAGTTTGAAGAAGGAATATGTGTCAGCAAGTCAAATCAGTCAAATCATACAGGATTTCACAAGGTTGAATGTGGAATTAAAAATACAGAGACCTGTGAGGTTCATCTGCTTAGCATTCTTGTGCACCTTGAAACGATGGGATGGGTCAGAGAGTGTCTTAATTCTGTTTCACAACATAAGGACTGTAAGCAAAAGGAAATCAATAAGGACAGCCACGTACTTGAACGCAGCACCAATGAGGCCCTTTCTTCGTCTCAACCTTCTCTTTTCATTGCCCATCCATGAGTTTCCGTTCCACATTCATCTTGTTGTGTTGGTGTTTGCGCATCACTACTTCATGCTGTACCCATGCTTCAACCTTGGTAGGGTCTTGCATGGCATCGGGGGTGGGGACTTTCATGTAATATCTGCAGGACAGCCATTGGTCTGTGTGTTAAAGATGGCATTGTACTTGCCTGGGTAGAGAAACTTGTACACTCGAAACTTCTGGTTCCCGATGGGAACAGGCATAGTATGTGCACTGTTTCTCGCATTCACTCAGAGATTTCATTGGAAGCCTAGGTGACAGCAGATTTAAGATGGAGGGATGTAAAGGTTTTTACACTTAAATGTGGTTATCACACGAGCTCAAGAGAACCGTTCCAAACAGTTCCATAAAGCAGTGTGTGATGTTTACAAATAAAGTGGTTCTAACCTAAGGTTATTCCCACACTACAACTATTACAGTTGTAGACACATATGTACACAACTATAGCATAGACATAGCCTATGCTTCTATAGTACTTAGTATATACTTGTACATACTACTATTAATGATATATATATATTATAATTCCCTTACACCCTCCCCCTCAGGCTGAAACCAGAGGGAGGCTGACAATGTCTTTAACATCGTAATACACAGATATTTCATCCATTACCAGCAGTGGGAGATGGAGGATTCATCTCCACATCTAGAGGATGGCCATCCTCATAGATTTTGGAGGTGTCAACCCCGAGATCTTCATTGCCAGTCAAGCTAGTACTTGTACTAGTGGCAGTAAAGCTACTCTCAATAGATGGAGCAGCTGTGGCACCTATAGGTGCCACATCAGTGACTATATCACTATAGTTGATACATGCGCTGTCGGTTTACTTTTGGAAATAGATCCAAAAGACAGTGGGTAGCGGTGTCGTCGTTGCACGGCTACTTACACTGGTGTTCGGCTCAGTGTGCTTTGCTATCAGCAGCAACAAAGGTAGAACAAAGACGAAGATGAGGACGTAGCAGTGACGAAGATGATGACGCAATACGCTGACGTAAGCATAGACGAGATACAACAGCAAATGTCACGTGATTGACAAAGCTGGCCTTGATGTAGACGTAGTAGTAGTAGATGTAGCAGTAGACTTAGACTTAGACTTAGACTTAGACGAGTGAATCCAACTGAAAGAGGTGAATTGGGGTACACTAAGGCAAAACAGGCCTTATATACATGAGCAGAACAACAAACGATGCAAGTATGCCATACAACGATGTCGTCGACAGCAGACAGGAGAAATGACTAACGGCGAGAGGCAGAAAACCAAAATAGGAAGATGGTTTGTAAGGAAATGGAAAAATGAGTCAGGTGGTCGAAGAAATGAATAGAAATGTGGCAGTGAATTTGAAATAGAAGCCAGAAATAGAATAGAAGTGAGTCATAGACAATAGACCATGTGGAACAATTGGAAATAGAAGTACAGCCAAGAAGCGAGTGAGTCAGGTGATGAAAATGAGTCATAGCTGTCCAATAGGATTCCAGTTGCTTGTCAAATATCTCCGAAGATGAGTAAGTGAGTCATGTGACTTGATGACAACTCAGAAACATGTGAACCAATCACGACACTTGGATACGAATTTCCTCCAGAGAGGGAACGAAGACGAGCCCTTCTTGACGAAGTCCTTTGGCACATAACCGTAGCAAATCTCTGTTCCTGGTCCGTGCTCTTTGATGTACCAGTTATTCCTGAGGACGATACGATGCCAACCATTCACTGGTTCAAAGTTTGGGTCAAAACCAATGATGTAGAAGGGAGCATGGAAGGTTTGATCGAATACCCATATGCAATCGTGAATGCGATAAGGAGGATATGAGGGGAATACTCGGAATGGGCCTTCAGGAGATTTGACATATAGAGGATAGTACCGACGATGTGCGACTTGTGGAGGAGGACTGGACAAATGAACATCAAGGGGAGAATGCCAACTAGGAAGTTCAACGTGTGGTCCAACGTGTATGTCTGGCTTGGCGGTCATCTGAAACGAATCATGGGACGTGGTGGCGGCAATGCTGGATGGCATATTGAAAATAGAATTGATGAAAAATAGAATGAGTGTGGAGATGGTGTGTCTGGCAGACTGGAGGTAGCACAGCAGATGATGGTCTGGCAAAAGCTGATGATGATAGGCACGTGTGCAGTGAGCGTCTTTTGTAGTGTAGTAGGCGCTGTCGAGTATCATGCTTGTCAGCGCATAGCTGGATGAGGTATTACCCTCAGTGGCTTTACCTTACCCTTTTGGGTCAGGTGTTTTGGCAAGGCTGAATGCCTTGCATTCTGTGGCATGCTGTTGTGCCAATTGCACTGCTTTGCTATAGCACAATTTGGAGCTCACCCTCTCATAGTAGGGTTCAAGCAAGTCCGTGGTGTGGACGGGGTCAACTCCCTCATGACAGCCCAGCCACAACGTGACATCTTTCTTGCTAGTGGACTGAGTGTCACTGCTGCAGCTGAACTTGTTCGGCGCAGAGGATCTGAGATCCCAATTCCCTTGTGGCATGTGCCACTGAGCTCCCATGAGGATTTCTCATTTCCCTTTCTGGGAAAATATTGCCTCTAGCATTGTCCTGAAGACAATGATGTCTGTCTGGGGTGTGATCTTGTTGATCCATACCCAGACATCGACATCGCTCAGATTTAGCGATGCATCTGTTTCTTCCCTGATTGCCACAGGGAGTCCTTCTGGATTGTAAATCCAGAGCATTAATGCTGACTTCAAGTCAACAGGAGTGTCAGGGTGGACGGCAAAGCATTCCACCAGGGTGCTTTCCTTGTGGCTCTTTTTGATGCAAGCCACAGCCCTCTTTTGAGCAGGAGTATGCTCAGGGTATGGGAGTAGAACTCCTGATTCATACTCATTCAATAGCAGAGGGTTATTGATAGCACACATGTCATACCATGTGCTCTTAGTGTGCATGTGGGGTGCAGGCACCTTGCCGAGTGGACAGGGAATCATCCTCATCTGCAAGTATGGCAGATTGCCCACGGTGGGAGCGATCTCATTTTGCAGTTTGCGCTTTTTAAGCACATGCTTCAATGGCTCCTTTGATGGAGTCATGTGGACGACATTACCATCGTCGTCTGTGGACGTGTCGTCCCATGGTTTGTACAGCGGTACTTTATACAGTACCAGCACACCTGTGGTCAGGTCGATGGTGTACGCATGACCTGATGGGGGCAGGGGCATCCCTGGCTTGTTAATAGGCCAGACTGGGATGTCTGTCCCCGTTATTAAGTGCGCCTGTGAGGGCAACCTGGGAGGTGGTGATCTAGATGGCTCACCGCCGTCTCCTTGCAGCTGTATGTCTACAGCTGGTTGAGATGAAGTAGATGGCTGTATCATCATCTGGGGAAGGGTCTGAGGATCCTTCTTGTGCAGCTCAGCTAGCTGCATGGCCTGTTCCTCGAGTTGCATTTGTATCTCGTCTAAACATGATTCATGATCACATATTTTTGCTTGGGCTGCGTCTAATTCACAGCGGATGTCATTATATTGTTTATCACGGTATGCAAGCTTTTCCTTCAGCTCATCTATCTCATCATTAAAATGACGTGAAAAGTCAGGGTATGCCTTGTACATGGCATCCTGTACTTCATCTTTGCTGAAGTTCATCTTGCCAGCCTGCATGGCAGTGAGTACATGTGTTATGTGGGCCTCGCATGGCCCACAGTCATGTTCATGTGACAGGATGATGGCATGTGGCAGACTGTGAATCTGCCACTCAGTTTTGTGCTGATATTCGGCAAGTAATAGGGCAGTTCCCGATAATGGTATGTTAGCCTGCTTTTCAGCGGGCTCATTGTTTGCGTTGCTCATGTGAGCATCGGGATTTTGATTGCTCATGTCCCACTGTGTTAGTGGGATGGTGAAGAAAAGTAGTGCCTGCAGCATTACTCTTTTTTGGCCACAGGCAGGACTCGAATTGAGTCACATGACCAGACACGTTATATGCGTCTGGGTAACTCGTGAGGTCGTTTTACACCTTGCAGTTCTAGATATTCATCTAGAGCTTCTAGCTCCTTGCATTCAGCAAGGGGCTCCCATGTCACATCTCCCAGAGTCCAACAAGCTCGGAGCTCTATGTCTTTATCATTTGTCCATCTATGGCTGAGTATTTCATTGATGAACCATTCTTGTTCGTCGGTTTGTCCAAAGTCATATAACAACTTCATGTCTCACTTGGGGAACAACTCATTGTTGTTTGCTGTATATGGCCGTATTAATGCTGTATGAAATGTAGGAGTCATTCTACGTGCCCTAAGCTTGGGTGGTAACTCAAGCTTTATGTTAGACATCTTGTTATGTACATCTGTTACTTTGTATGGCCCAATGAACTTGGGCATAAGCTTCCTTGCCCGAAGGGAGGGCAAGGATAAGGTCTTAGTTGATAGATAAACTAAGTCTCCAGGTGCATATATGTTGCCTGTTCTTCGCATAGTGTGCCTGCGACACACAACTTTCAATGATAGTGTCATGCACTTCCATTAGGTTCCACAGCACTTGCTGTGTGAATCGTTTAACACCTCTATAGGTGGTGTTAACTTCTAACATCTGTCCAATTCTGGGCAGATATCCACCATTCAATTAGAACGGTGCGAATCCCATAGATGCATTGACGCTGCTGTTCACAAATTCGACCATTGGGCACTTTTCTGCCCAATCCTTTTGGTCATTGCGAACTACTGTTCACAATATTTGACCTATAGAATGGTTCGCTTGTTCTGTTGCTCCATCCGTGTGTGGATGGAAAGACGTAGACATGAGGAGCTTAGTCCCCATTAGTTGTTGTAATTCCTTCCAAAATATGGAAGTGAACTTTGAGTCTTGATCTGATACGATCGATTCTGCTGTCCTGTGAAGTCGTACAACTTCTCTTAGGTATAAACACCTGACCTGCCACACAGTAACTTTAACTGTCGTAGATATCAAGTGTACCTGTGACATGAGTCTGTTGATTATCACGAGCAGATAGTCGAATTCCTTCGACTTCAGGAGTGGGCCCATAAAGTCCATTCCTATAGATTTCCAGGGCCTTTAAGGCACTGGTAATGTGTGCAGCAGCCCAGAGGGCTGCTGGTTACTGACCTTGTTCTGCTGACAAGGTCCACATGTGTCACAAAAGGATTGTATACCCTTTGTCATTGTTGGCCACCAATAGTAACAGCCAATGTAATTAGCCATTTTAAATTGGCTAAAATGGCCAATGGCTTGGTGAGCATGGTCTATTATGACCTCAACTAGTCTCCTCCCCCTCAGGAAGGCTTCACAGGGTAAGCATACCACGCTTCTTTTGGACCTATTCTTGGTCCAAATTAATCCATCTTTAATCCCAAAGTGAGGATGCGCTTCAGGATTTGCTAGGACCTTTCTAAAGGTTGCATCTTTCTCATAGCCATTGCACACCAGCACGGCTATGTCAATCTTATTCTCTATGTGTTCACATAGTGATTTTCCCTCTGGACCAGATTCCAGGGCAATGACATCTTTTTCGTCCAGTATTCTGGGTGAAGTTTGAGGAAGTTCAAATTCTTTGTTTAGCTTGTTGGCTTCAAGGATTCTATCCTCTTGCTTTTGTTGTATTTGAGCAGACTCATGTGCAGCAGCTGCTCGTATTTCAGCAAAATGTTCAAAGGGTAATAATTCCCCATCTGGGTCCAGTCTGGCATCAGCCTGGACGTAAACATGTTCCAGATATGCGTCTTCTGGCGCATCGAATTCAAAGTACCAGGATAGGCAATCCCCTACTTTATTCTTTACTCCATCTATGTGGAGTGTAGTATACGTAAAGCAGGAGAGAAACTCCCACCAACGCACTTGTCTTGGTGACAAATGCGGTTGGGTCTTGAAGTATTCAAGACCTTTATGATCTGTGACTAGGACAAATTTTTGTCCTAGTGGTTTATCCTCCCATTTCATGAGAGCTTCAAGCACAGCTATTGTTTTGTGCTCATGAATTTGGTAGCTGTGCTGCGCTGATGTAAACTTCTTAGACAAGAAGCCAGCAGGTTTACAGGTTTCCCAGTTGGGACCTTGTCCGTATACCGCACCAACTCCAGTCTTGGAGCTGTCACATATAACCCAGAATAGGCTTCAATATTGGAGCCTTGAAAGCTAATGCTTTGATTGACTCAAAGCATTTGTGATAAGGGTGTCCAGACGAACAGCACAGCCCAAAGGGGTGTTGTATATGCTATTACATCAAGCATATATGGTGCTAGGTATTGCACCAATCCTAAGAAACATTGTATTTCAACATATGACCAAAGGTGTCGCCACTTGTGTATCTTGGCCATTTTGTCAGCATTGGCATGTATGCCTTTGTTGTCAATTATATGGCCAAGGCAGTCTACTCTTTCAGAGTAGAGATCTGACTTGGATGGCAAGAGGCAAAGCTGTACCTTCCTCAGTTTCTCAAACACCTTCCTTAGGTGTTGCTCATGCTCCTTGATGGTATTTGAGAATATGAATATATTGTCCAGATACGCATGGACGAAGCAACCTATAAAGTCACAAAAGATAAATATCATTAGATGTTGAAATGTTGAGGGGGAGTTACAGTCCCCCATCATTTACTTGGCTCACAAATGTGCCAAATATTGTTGCAAAGGCCGTCTTCTAGATGTCCATGTCTTTTACACATATTTGCTCATATGCTTCTGACATATCCAGCTTGGATCTGTATTTGGCATGCACTACGTTGTGCCGTATTGTGTCCTGATCAGGGAAGGGCATGACGTGATGTCCTTCTCTGTGTTATCATTTTGCAACTGAAAATTGAACACAGTTCGAAGTTTCCCACTTTTCTTTGGGATACTCAGCATGGGTATCGCTTGTTTAGCTGATGCCCTTTCCCACCACCCTGTGGTGGTGTATCATTCAATTTTCTGAACGAGTTCTTCTTTAAGTGCATCTGGGCACTTAGGCAAGCAATAATTTATTCGCTTGTGATCGTCTATGAGATTTATCTCATGATTTATATCTCTCCACGGTGGCAACTGTAGAGGTACTTTGCCAAACATATCGGCGAATTATATTTTCCATTGCTCTTGCAGTCTTGGAAAATCCCTGTTTAGCTTTAGCAGCCATTAAGTGGTGCATGCACCCCTTAGTATGTGCCTGCGCATCCTTGTATTCTTTATTCTTCTGCTCCCTCCCCCTCTCACTGCAAATGCGGTGACCTTATGGGTAAGTCACTTGTTGGCGGCTCACCCTTCTTGCTTCAATTGCGAGTTTTATTTGTTATAGCAGCAGCTATATGTGGCTTCAGAAGAGGCCTTTCAGCTTCCACTTTGCATTTGTTATGGAATGTGTTTACTCCAGTGGGGATATTCTCATTCCCCATTATTATTTGTCCTGGACCATTAAAGTCCAGGACTAATCCCATCCTTCTCAGGAAGGGAGTTCCCAGTATAACATTGTAATAATTGATGTTGGCTATGTCGAAGTATTCCTTGATGGTTTTCAATCCAAATATTATGGTGTCTCTGACGCCATAGTATATGGTAGATTTACTACTGACGCAGGCTAGCTGTAAGCCTATGGGATGTTCGAGTTTGAACGTCTTCATCTTGGTGGCACGTGTGAAATCGGGTGATCTCATCACACCTTCACACCCACTGTCTAACATACAGTGGGCTCGTGTGCCTCCAATTTCAAAATAACCAGAGGTAGTCTGGTTTTCTTCACGTGGTTGTTTAGGCCATGTTTGATCTTTGTGCCAAGCCCTATGGTCGTAGACCAGCTCGGCAGTGTTATCTATTATACCGCCCGCAGCTAGTTGGATGGGTTGATAATGAGAGTTTACACTCTCACCTTGTGTTTGCACAGCATATATGCTGCCTCTGTCGCAGTACCCTGTGGCATGTATCATGCTGGCACAATACTCAGTCCAATTATCATCAGACTCATCATCTGACCATTGGAACTTCTCTGTTGGTTCCATTTGCCAGTCTCCGACCATTTGGTCAGGGTATTCTTAGTCAGGAGGTACATCCTCCTCTTCCAAGTGATTTGCACCATCTAGTGGCTCCAATTTTTCTTGTTCTACCTCATCTCCAATGCTTTCTTCTATTTGCGCACCTGCAACACGTGGCTTGTCCCATAACTTAGGACAGTTAGGCTTTATGTGGCCTTGGTCCCATGCTTGTCATGCACTAGTGCGTGATGATCTGGAGGGTTTTAAACCCTCCATGTCTATCCTATCAGAGCCAGCTGATTGGTTGTGATTGGCACTGCCTGGTTGTGTCCCAGGAACACTGGACGTTGACATCGCCGATGCTTCTTTCGAAGCATCGTTCGGATCACTGTCTGCAATCTCGTTCAGTTGACTTCACTTGACAGGTGACTTGTTTGACTCCTGGTTCTAGCCTGGAGTCTCGCAGACATTCCAAGAAGCACTCCTTGCTTCTTTATCTAGCAAACTGTATGGTTTGCTTTTGCACTTCCTTTTTAGATCTAGCCTAAGCTAGTTCTTGGGGTTCAAAAAAAGTGTCAAGGTTTTTACACTTAAATGTGGTTATCACATGAGCTCAAGAGAACCATTCCAAACAGTTCTATAAAGCAGTGTGATGGTTACAAATAAAGTGGTTCTAACCTAAGGTTATTCCCACACTACAACTATTACAGTTGTGGACACATATGTACACAACTAAAGCATAGACATAGCCTATGCTTCTATAGTACTTAGTATATACTTGTATATACTACTATTAATGATATATATATATTAAGGGAATTATAATTCCCTTACAAGAGACAGGTTACCAGGTATGTTGAGATGGGGACAGTGAATGAATGAAGCAGGTTTAGCAGGAGTTCATCTTAAAAACAGAACACTGGACTTACCATACTCACAGAGCACAAGGCTTGGGCTGCGCAGTTGAATTATAATATCTTGTGGTCCTGTGATGCGTAGCGGGCTATGGCCGGTTCAGAGGAGATCTTAAGTGCTGCTGTGATTACTTTGGTGGGTAGGTCAACATGCACTGGATCAGAATAATGGCAGTATGCATGCAGTTCCCACCCCCTGAGGGTCATTCAGCATAGCCCACATGCAAATAGATGATCTCAATACAGGCAGCACTGTCATCCATTCCAGCAAGCATGACATTGGTCCTGGCATGCTTGATTCCATGGACAAGATATTAACTGTGTTCAACCGATACCATTATCTGGAGTTATGATCAAAGTCCCAAAGTCCTTAAGCAATGAAAAACAACTCACTGTACATAGACTTGATAACAAAGTCAGTTGAAGCTTGCCGGCATAGGTACAGTGGGTGAACAGTCTGGACACAGCAGATGTCTAAGAGATAGTATCAATGGAATAAGAAGACCGGCACTTACCAGGTATACCGTATTGCATGTACTTCTCATGGACAAGTGTAGTGGGTGTCATGGAGGATATCGGTAGGAACACAAGTCCATCACGTGACACTGCGTTCAGCTGCCAGCATTGTTTCCTTGACGTGACTTAAGTATTAACTATGTGTATTGAAACAGAAGAAATATTAGTATTAATGCACGGATATCTGCAAGTATACCTGTGAGTCTCAGAGGCCAGACCCGTATCTGGACCTTATCCATGGGAAACGGATATCCGAGTCCATGGATGGGATACCCATGGGTTTCCCATGGATGGATCTGTAATCCGCACTCGTGTCATGCCTTAGTCCCTCTTACCATCTAGAAACCATGTAGGAGGTTTTTATGATATTCAAAGTACATTGGGATTTAATTTGTACTGATATTTCACCACTACAGTGACTTTCTATATATATTTCAAATACAAAAGCACGGCTCGAAACTGGTTTTTGTCTGAGGTTACACTCGGCTTCAAGGCTTGTACCCATAATGAAGCCGTGTTTGACCGGTTCGGCTTGGCGCGGAGCCAATACTGAGCGGCAACACTGGCCGCATGCCACGTTGTGACAAACCCGCATGATACTGTAGGTACTAGTAAAGCTTGAGCTGTTCATTTTTTCAGTCGTTCCATCCATCCCATTTGCAACAAATCTAGACATCAGGTAAGTCCTTTTATGTAACCCTTTTTCAAGAGACGCATGCTCAAAAATCCGGGTGGAAAGAAAAGCGCACAATGATTATCGATTACAGTGAGCTCTCTCTGACAGGCTACGTCCCAACGACATCCGAATATAGTGATATCCAAGTGGCTGTTGAAGAACAACAGCGCGAACTCGCTTCTGTCGATGAAGAAATCGCGAACTTACGTGCCTACAGAATCAAACTGTGGCGCTCTTGTACTTCATCATCTGGTTTGGTGGCCCCGATACGCAGACTTCCACACGAAGTTCTAGGGGATATATTTGCATACTCAATTCCAGGAATACATTTGAAGGCGATGGAGCTGGGAGCACATCCTTTTCGAAGACACGGGCATCCTGACGATGCACGTGCTACTCTTCTGCGTGTTTGTCGTCATTGGTCCGCAGTTATGATAGACACCCCCAAAGTGTGGACGACTATCGACCTCCACTGCCACGAAAAGCAAGACATCGAACGTGTCAAGCAGATGTTTCGCCGATCTAAATCCTGTCCTATCGAAGTCTATCTAAAATTGGAATCAGAAGCCGATTTCGACCCAATCGAACCTGTCTTTTTGGAGAATATCTCGCGGTTATGGTCACTTTATGTGAACATAATATACGTTGGTTTTTTGCCGCTCGGTAATGACATTGAGATGCCCAACCTCAAGTATTTATGCTTTACTGGCGGCAGTTATGAGATGGCGGCAGTTATGAGATGGCGGCAGTTATGAGATGGCCGATCAGACAATCCGGACGCCTAAGCTATATTTCCTTCGTATAGTGGGCAACACTGCTTCTTTCGCAAATGCTTGCCATGCCTTACGGCGTCTGCAGCTTAAGTTGATTTTTCACTCTTTTCAAAACACAGACGCCTCTGATATTCTCCATGCATGCCCAAACCTCGAATTTTTGTATTGGCAGGATGGAATGGACTTCACCGACCATTATACTTCGGAGACTAACATATCTCTACCCTTCCTGACAGAGCTCGAGATTCACTCATCGCCTCGATCATCGGAGCGGATGTTACGACGTCTCGTCACACCCTCATTGGAAACTGCCACCCTTCAACCTATTTCTAACCGTTCTTCGAGCGCGCAAGAACAAACAATGACCGTAAATGTGTTCTTGGAGTTGAATTTGGAGAAGTTACGCGAATTGACTCTCCACCATCACGATTTGGGAGCTTGGACGGACACGGAGAGCAAGCTAGGCGACATGCTGGACCATCTGCCTTCCCTTACCACGCTCTGTTTGGTCCATTGTCGCCTCCATCGTACGTTCTTCAACACAGCTCCCCTGAGTCGTCCAACGGGTCGTCCATCCCATGGATTGGAGAAGATCCATCTCATCTTCACTACATATTATGCCTCGGACTTGGCTGAGTTTGTGCGCGCATACAGTATGCCAGATGTAGCTGCTGCCGGGTTGAAGGATTGAGAGCCCCAGAGGACTTGTCTTGGAATGGCCGGATGGACATGAGCTGGATGAACATCAAAAAGCGCTGGATGATCTTCATAAAGCGTATGGCGACATTGTGAGGACTAGAACGGAAGGAAAATTGACGCACGACCCCGATTGTGAGTGGAGATTTGAAACAAGTATACGGTGGGGAATATAGCATGGAGAACTTCGTTGTGCAGCTGAGGCTTGACAAAGATGCGCTTAGATTTTTTTTTCCATTTTATTTCGTTCTGATTCGGTTCTTGTAATCAAGCCTTATCAAATTTGAGTGCACCTGCCTCAGTTTCTGGTAAGTAACCACTTGGTAACAGGCGTCGGCAAATTGCAGTGTAAACCAGGGAATTAGGGTTGTTACGAACCTAGATATATTGCCTATGCGCTCTCCCTGGGCTCTCCGCAACTGCGTAACACTTACGTAAGTTACAAGACACCCAGTTACCTACGCCGTGTCCGCCCTCAAAGGTCCCTGCTGCTGCATGTCCCTTTATAAATCACAAATTGACACAGGTTCGCTGCACCAGCGTCGTCGGCCCCACGCCACACCGTGACAGCAGCCCGCAGGAGGCCCAGTAGCACACACAAACACGGACACGGTCCACGCAGGTGGCGCACACCGGATGTTCTTCAAGTATCCCATGTGGTCAGGCGCAATGCCCGATCCCTCCCTCGCCCCACCGCCCCCAGGCTCGTTCACACTCCACCCGCACGGCACGTACGCACGCTCACGCTCGAGGGCCAGGGGGAGAGAGGGAACACACAGCTTCGCACCCGCACTCGGCCGCCCGTACGTATACACTGCGGACAACAGCGACGCGCGGTCGGAATAGCGTGGGTGTGCGGGATGCGGGGGATGCAGAGTATACGTATATGTATGCGCGCGGGCGCCGGCGGCCTCTGTCCCGTCGTGCGCACGGCTCTGCCCCGCGTCACCAGGCTTCGCGCCCGTCGCCGTACGTGCACAGGTGCGTGCATAGTTGCGGGATGGCGTGTCTCCAAGCGTGCGTGCACGGCTGCACATCGTCGTTCCCGCCGTATTACCCCGCGTCAGAAGCAGAACTGTAGAAGAAGAGCCCTAACCTGCATCTACACGACTAGCACCAGAACCCGCTCCAGAATCCGCACACGCACTCACACCCACACCCAAACCCCAAACCCCCACGCCCAACGATACAGCCACTTCCTCCATCCCCACAGCGACCCATTCACGCCCCCTCGAGTTCCAGACCCCCGTCCAACCCCAACGCCCTAAGCCCCTCAAGGTCACACAAGGGACCATCCCCCCATCCACACCAGCCCCCGTCCTCCTCCGCCTTACACCACATCTGTCCCCCAAACGCACACACGTACCCCCCGCCCCAAGCCTCACACCCGCCGAACTCACACCCATCCCCCCTGCACACGTGAAAACATACGGCGGTGGCGCTGCCGACGGTGGTGGTATGATCCGCGTAGGGACGATCGTCCGCCGGATGATCGGGGGCGCGTGACCTTGAGATATGTTTACTGATGTCTTCAGAACCTCCTTCCCATCTCCTTTGAGAGCGTACACGGATGCTCTAGGAACAGCATATAATGTTCCTATCCCTGGAATAGGCTCCACTGCCGAGTATATGACTGATTCTGTTTGTCCCATTGAAGGATGGATATTTATTGTTATATTATTCAAAAGATATTCCTACAAAACCTACACCTAATATAAGAAGATAACCAGAAGCATTAATAAAAACAGAAATTAAATAAATCACAGCTACAACCGGGTTTTTAGAAGTAATTACCAATATGCTTGAAAGGATAGAAGACAAAGGTAATAAATCTAATAAAAAGTTATTCATAATTAATTTTTAATATCTTCGTGTTTTAATTTCTATTTTACCAGATGCCAGATACGAAGAATTATATGACTGCAATATAGTAGTGATAAGCCTGACAAAGGGGAGTGTGAAGGGGGAGAACGTCAAGAGGGAGAGCACGGTAGTAAAGATCGGCATTCGGAGGCATTTGGAGCGTCTGGGGCATTCGGAGGTTTTGGAGATGAGCCTGCGTTCCGGCGTGGGTATGCGTACGCGTTCGGGGTTGGGTCACTCCCACGCCCGCCCCCACACCCCGCCGCCATCGCACTCTCCAACGCCACCTGGACGCGCCTATCAGCACCCGCTGCTAACTCCCACACCACCCCAAACCCAAACTCACCACCCCCACCCCTCACTCCAACTCACCACCCACCACACCCCCAAATCCCCTGGCCGCAACACCCGCGGTGTCTCGCCGAGCTTGATTTGTGCTGGGTTGGGGTGTTTGTGAGGGCTTGTGCGGGGGGACGGTCATTGACTGCGAGTTCCCGCTGCAATGGGATGTTTCGTGCGTGAGTTTGCCAATTCTGATTCTGATTCTGACATGTTTTTTTTTCGTCTGTGTAACACCCCAACCCCCTTCCCCCTAACCAGTATCCTCCCCTTCTTCTTTGTCCTCCTCCTTCATCACCCCCTCAACCCCCCCAGCAATCCCGCCACACAACCTTTCTACTTCCACCCAGACAAAACACCCCCGCTCCTCGCGTGCGTCGTGCGTGCCGACAGGGCCGACTTGCGTGCGGCTGTTACGGGGTGTTTGGGGAGATGTTTGGGGGGCGTTGAGGGTGTGGAGGGAGGTGAGGGGTTCAGTGAATTATAATCCATTATCCGACCGAGACGATGAGAGGGTAGGGAGATATGCGATTATTATGATTCGAGTTTGGTGTGCATTCAATCGGGTGTGCGTGCGTTTTGGGTATGCCATCTCGTTCTTTTTTGATGTGTATACGTCCAAATCAGTATAATCCTGTCCATCGGATAGAGGCATCCAAAAATATAGGTTGCACCAATTTATCCATTGATTGAAATATATTAATCATTAATTTGAGAATCAAACCCTAGACCCCACCCCGCCCTTGACATAACAAAGCATATTGGGTTAACCACACCGCACGAACTTGACGTCTAAGCGTGCGTTAGCCATGCATATCATGATTGAGCATTGTGCATGCACGCGTGGAAAGGGAGGATCCAGTGCCGAAACAGCATGGGATGAGCTTCTTATAGTCATAGGTAGGTAGGTACACGACATTTAAACTCCAAACTGTTCATTGACATGCAACCGCCCCCCCCGACATGACCTCCAGACACTTCAAGTTCTCTACCAATACCGTAACCACCCCAGGCTCACACTCATCGCATATTTACGGACCTGTCCCGGACCCGGGGATGATTATCCATTTCGCGTCATGCCGTCGATTCAGGAGAGCGCGTTCCATATGCAGATAGCCGGACAGGTTTGGCTCATGAACCACGTCTGTCATGAACTTTGCCCTACTGTCAGCTAAGATTGTTCTAAAACAGATCTTGAAGAGAATGACGCGGTCCTGAAATGCATCCTTTGAGTTATCAAACATGAGGATAACGCTCTAAGGCTTATTGCTTACCTTGGCTGCAGCCGCCAAACCCGCTTCGAATCGTTTGTTCTGGGCAATCTGCTGCACCTCCCTCTTTTTCATCTCCTGCTGTTCTTCTTGCAGTATGAGCCTCTTATACTGTACACTGTAGGTACACGACATCCAAGTCATTGACATGCAACTCCCCCAACATGTTGTCAGCCTCTAGAAACTTCAAGTTCTCTACCAATTTAATACCGTAACCGGTCCTGGTCCAGGATCATCGCATATTTATGGACCTGGCCCAAGGATTCAGAAGAATCCATATTTTTCAGATTTGTCATGCCGTTGACTCAGAGCAGAATGATATCTTATCACGTTACATACCAAAATCGCCTCCCTCACTGTATTCCCGGTTTTTTGACCACCTCGAACAACGCGAATCAGATCCAGAGGCCAGCCTTAGATCTATTCATAGGTACTATTCAAGTTCTTCCATTTTATGTAAGGCCCTACTTTATTGTGCTGAATCGACTCTCAGAACTTTCACACTTACCCTCGAGGGAAAGGTGGAACCCTTTCACGTTCAACGTTCGACGTTCAGTACTTCGGTATTCTGCGGTTGGTATTCGAACCCTATTCACTGGTAGTGAGCCTTCCCGGGTCGCGCCACCACCCCCATTATAGACCCAATGATTAGACGCAAATCACTGGGAAGAGAACTATTCTATAGTCGCCAGAGCCCAGGGGATGTCAGGTTGCCTGTGCAATCAATCATCAGGAAAACCGTCTTCGGCGTTTAAGTGGTGTATACCTCAAGGGAGCGAAATACATCATATATACTTCGTTGGAGAGTATAGAGTGTATAGAGCGTATATATCATATGTGCTGTTCCATACTGATATAGACAATATATACTTACATAGGTGAGTATATACTGTATACACGACCCCACCTTACATAAAGCCACAACTGCCAGGCCACAACACATGCCGCAGTACTAGCTACTAGTAGCCTGTAGTACAACCTTCATCTTTGAAAATCCAATGCGACAATCTGCGAGCATCGTGAATAGGCAGAACACTCAGTAAGTTATTCTCATAACTCTAAATATCCCTAACTTAGTAGTGCACGTGCAGCTTGTTCAATCCTGGTGGCGCTCTCAATTCCCAGACAACCAATTCCCAACATCTCAAGCATGTCACATTGACCACACAGACCAACTTCAACCGTACGCTGGCAGCCACGCCAGGTGTCAAAAAGTGACACAAAGCTGGCGTTATTGCCTGCAGACACCTCATCCAGCAGCTCCCCAGCTGGCCACTCACACTCTTGCCATGGGCCAGGCGCGATCTATTCACGATTGTGGCAGATTTGGGCACGGCACACAAGGCCAATCATGATCTGGAGCTGGAGCTTCTCCAGGCTGTGTTGCGGCCTCTGTGTGCTAGACAGGGGGTAAGTAAAGCTTCCATTGGTGTTCTCTCTGACATGGGAAAGTTGACCGTACGAACAGCCTGAGACTCGTGAACCCTCATCTCAACCCTCGTCTCCTGTGCGCTGGGGACTGGAGGATCGTCAAGAAACCAGGACCTCACTAACCATAATCGAACCACCACAGAATTGGAATTCGCAAAGGGTGGAGTGGGACATCAAGCTGCAGGATCAAGAATCGCAAAGAATTGACTGGGAGTACTATGCTCAGAGTGCCGAGGGGAGCAATGCGGGGAGTGAGGGGCTCACCACAGTAGACAGGTTGGTGAGTGGTGATGCAGGGATGGACTCGGATGCTGGGGCCCAGAGCTCAACTTGAAGTTCAGAGCTGCTTCAAGAGCCTGAGGGATCTGAGGGGGGGATTCATTGGGTACTGGTAGGCAATAACTGATGGTGTACTACTAGTCTCATTCCAATATGCTTTAAATTCTTTGATAGAACTTGCTAAGGCTCAATCCTGAGATCTCTTCACTGAGGAAATTAGAAATAGTGTGAATGACAAGCTGGAGCTGCCCATAGAAACTATTACACAACAAGTGTATGAAATAGTAAATGATAGTGTTCTGTAGAGCTCAAGGAGGTGTGTTGGAATGTGAGTAACATCAAGTCAGTGTAACACATAACAAAAATAGGCCTTTAGACAAGTGTTTTAAATCTCATACACAGTCCTCTGTTTTTTTTTTCCATAAATAAACAAAGATTTCATTTAATTGAGTGATTCTAACTGATTCAACAAAAAAACAATTTCAGAAATTTAATGTAACAAAGAAACTACTCAAAAAACTGTTTGATATGTAGCTTGGTCATTGAAAGAGTTGATGAAAAATTTATCATGCTTGTCCAGACATGTATTCTCATCAAAGTTAAGTTGGGATAAATCCTTGGGAAACTGTGGAACAAGTGGGCATGGTTGTACAATCCATTTCAGTGGAATAATACCACCTTGTTTCCTCTTGGTGGCATTGTTTATCACCTGCTTCACCTCATACATATCCATGGCTACAGTGGCCTCCCTTTGAGGTGCTGAGAACCATTCAACATATGCTAACAACTTAGATGCTAAAGGTTGATCAGTCTGAGAGCTTGAGTG